>JAJTWQ010000425.1:0-110766 GCA_029007595.1 Solanum commersonii
CATTATCAAAATAATTTTAAAATGAATGATGACGTGGCGGTCTTTGGCATTCGTTTGTAGGTCTTATTATGGACTTAAATTTTGTTCGTTTGTAGCAATAATTTTAATTTTTCTTGTCCACTTCAAAATACAATAAATAATTTTTCCAATGTTCACGTATAACTTAATGGATCCAAATTCCACTAGACTTCCAATGCTAGGTCTTTTTAAAAAAATATAATAATAATTAAATGGAGGATGTGGCGGTCTTTATTGACACGTGGCATTCGTTTTCTTATTTTTATTATATAAAACGGAAATGAATTGGATCGCTGGGTCTGGCCCAAATTTGGTCCGAAAATTGAGTTTAAAGTGAGGTAACAAAGTAGTTACATTTACAAAAAAGGGGTTAGATTTCAAATTAGGACATGACCACATCAGTTTCAATTATGGTCAATTCTAATTAAGAACGTAACCAAATATACTAAATTCAATTAGATTTAATTAACCAAGATTTAATTAAGGTTAATTAACAAGCCTTTTAATCTTAACGAAATAAAATAATTATAAACTAATTAATTCCAAAATATAATCTACTAACTAACTAATACTAATTTAACAAAATATTTGACGATTTTTGAATATTCATAAAATGTATTAATTATATACATAATTATATGGCGTCCGCAAAACATTTTGTAAGCGGTGTCACACATATATATATATATAGTTGTCTCTGCATACTTTTTTTGATTCTCTTCTGTTTGGTTAATCCCTCGACATGCTCTTTGTACATGAATATAGATATTTCATTGGTTCATAAGCAAAAGCTAAACTAATCAAAGATATCGAGGATAAAGATATATACATAATAATTTTAGTGGATCGACCGTATTCATAATAAGTTAATTCCTAAAACACATGAAAATCAAATGATGAAAAAAGGGAGCGAGACCGGAAGAAAGATATTTACCTTATCACGCTAAATTTAACACTGCTTTATCATACTAGTATTAAGCATTTCTTTCTACTTTTATCATGCTCCATCAAGCATTCTTAAATTTCTTGTGCTTTTATACTTTTATTTTGTAATGTTTTTTTATTTTCACTTTTAAAAATTTTAAATTAGCATCCAATCAATCACATATTCTTATGAAAATCGTCAAGATTCTCTAAAAATGTGTAAGAATAAAGTTACTAATATTATAATGCATATTCGGAAGATAAATAAATAACATCATCAATTTTTTTAGTTCATATAGTTCAATTTATAAAAGGATGTTGATGATATTTAAGTTTCTTCGTTCAATTACATCTAATTTACCTTCTTTTTTTTTAAAAATAAATTATATTTCTATCTCAATTTCAAGTTAAAAATAATTCATCATTTTTTAAAAGAGTTATTCAAGTTAGTATATGAAAAAAGAGTTACGTTGAAACAAAATGAATAATAGATATAAAAAGAATTAAAAAAAGAAGAAGAAAGAATGTGTCTAATAAATTTAAACAAAAACAAATTAAAAAGAAGAAATGGAATAAAAGGAAAAAATTATGAAAAAGAAGAAGAAAGTCTAAGCCCAAAAATTCCATTTTCCAAAGCATTAAAAAGAGGGAAAAAATGTTGTCCATGGGATTCAAACACGTGGCCAAGGGGCATTTCTTGAACAACTTATCATCCAAAAAGCTGAAGCTTGCCTTTTTGTTTTCGAGGGTTCATTTTTAACATATATACACACATAAAACAGGAATTTAACGTTATATGCTCTGATATAGTTTTTTTTGACGAGGGTTGAGTGAACCCTAGGGTCCACCTAGGTCTGCCCCTGTCTAATACAGGAAAACGAAAATAGAAGCAACTTACATAATACTAGAAAATTAAGAACTGAACTAACGTCACAAAGACAACATAGCCTTGGAAAAAAGAAATACTAGCATTATCAATCCCCATAATCTTCCTCAGTCTCATGATATTTATGACATCACCCGAAAAACCAACAGTAAACACACACCATTAGCTTCCGCGCTGCAAGGTTCTCCCTCGAGACGCTCCCTCCGCCTGGTGGTGGCTGCAAAGTTGAATTGCAGCCACTATTACAATAAACATAATCATCTCTATGCTTAGTGATTTTGCCATCTTTTTAAAAAGTTGAAAGTCAGGAGAATATAATGTGAAGGTTAGATTAGCCCTTGTGCATGAGTTAATTAGTGTTACTGGCAGGGGCGGACCTAGGTAGAGCCCAGGGGGTTCATCCGAACCCCCTCGTTAAAATATTACTCTGTATATATAATGTCAAATTCTAATTTTATGTGTATATATATTAAAATGAACCCCCTGAGAACAAAGGACAGACTTGGCTCAAAGGATAAGTGGTTCATGTAGTGCCCCTATGTCATGGGTTCAAGTCCCAATGGCAACATTTTCCCCCCTTTTTAATATTAGCTTTGGAAAATGGATCTTTTGGGCTTAGACCCTCTTCTTGTTTTTCATTATTTTTCCTTTTATCCCATTTCTTTTTTAATTTATTTTTGTTTAAATTTATTAGACACATTTTTTATATTTTATTCTTTTATATCTATTATTCATTTAGTTTCAATGTAACTTTTTCATATATGTTTGAATAACTTTTTTTAAAATGATGAATTATATTTAACTTGAAATTGAGAAAGAAATATAGTTTATTTAAAAAAAAATGTAAATTAGATATTGAATGAAGAAACTTAAATATCATCAACGCTCTTTTTAAAAATATTAATTTAATAGAATTCATGAGTTTTCTTTTATATTTTTTATTCTATTTTAGTGGGATGAAAACTAAAGTTATTTGATTTATTAGTTATTTATTTATTTTTACAAATTGTACTAACCTAGTAAAATTGAACTATATGAACTAAAAATTGATGATATTTATTTATATTAATAATATGCATTATAATATTAGTAACTCTATTCTTACACTTTTAGAGAATCTTGACATTTTCATAGTAATATTTGATTGAATGGATATTAATTTAAAAATTTTAAAAAGTGAAATATAAAGTAAAACATTACAAAATAAAAGTATAAAAAGCACAAGATATTTTAAGAATGCTCGATGGAGCATGATAAAAGTAAAAAGAAATGTTTAATACTGATATGATAAATGAGTTAAATTTAGCATGATAGGTAAATATTTCTCTTCCGTCTCTGGCTTCCTTTTTTCATCATTTAATTTTCATGTGTTTTAGGAATTAACTTAGTAATCTGATCGATCCACTAAAATTTTATCAATGCAACTTTGTTCTCGATATCTTTGATTAGCTTAGTCTTTACTTTTATGAACTAATGAAATATCTATGGTACAACACAAAGAGCATGCCGAGGGGCTACTACGCATTTTGCACACTTGCATTACCATCCGGCCTTCTTTATACTTTGAACCTGAACAAAAATCTGGGTCCGCCAATGTTGTCTTGTATTTATAGAAGAATTTAAGATATATATATTAGTCGGTGAAAAGCTATGTTGCTCGGACTCTTCAAAAATGTCAATGAGTGCATGTCAGATTCTTCAAAAGTAATGTAGTTTTGGAGAACCTGCTACGGATATGGCACCAAAAGTGAAAGTTTGAGCAACTTAGGTGCAAAGAAATTTGACACTTTTAAGTCATCCAAATGATATAAATAATTAGTCTTTTTATAAAGTGATATTCGAAATTTTGAAAATAAGATAGATTACTATTTATTATAATCATATACAACCGAAATTAATTGTACTAGTTTAAAAATCTTACTTATAATACCATTTTTAAATAAATATACCGTATCTTTTAAAAAATATAATCAGATACACAATCCCATTAAAAGTGGTAATTAATAATTATCCTAATATTATTCTTCCTTAATTATTTGAACTTTTTACAATTCAAATCAATTTATGTCTTTCCAACTCCACCGTTTCCCTCCCCAGTCACACGTCTCCTTTGTATCTCTACCACTACTACGTTATTATCCTTCATCTTCCATTACCCATTCTTGTCAACCTACTCAATGCATATTTTTGATGTAAAAATTCATACCCAACTCTACATAACATGATCCATTACTATCCAAAACACATAATGCATTTACACTACGATTATCTGCAAGAGCTGGTACAGATACAGTCCCAACGTCACCTCCAACTTCAACCATCGATGTATATTGGTCAAAAGATATATCACTATTGTTGCTGCATCCAAAATATTGCTTTTCCATTGTTATGCATAATGAATACAAACTACAATTGGATTGACGTCTTTTCAATTCCATATATAAAAAACCTCATACCCATCTCATTTCGAATTTCCATTGGAGTTACATTGCCTTTCATCATGTATCTTATCTCCATTCTTTTGCGTGAATAATCGATCCCTAGTTGTGTTGAAATACCATCGACTAGATCATTGTAGGTTGCATTCTCTCTCAATAGTATTCCATCAATCTTATAATTTGCGTAATCGCTTTCAAAGATCCATTTGAATGTCGTAACAATATGGTTATATTCGCCATTCGAGACAAAATAACTTTGAAATTGGTATTCAAAGTATTCAAGGAATGAAGAAGAAGAAGAAGAATAAGTTTAAAACTCCAGATCGATACTCTCATGCGATTTAGTCCTTTTCGGAAAGTTATAAGTTTGATATCAATTAATCCACCTAATTTGTGGTTTGTTACATCCCATATTTTAATCCTTTAATTGTGGAATTAAGTTATAGCATTCAATTCAAATTAATTAAATAATGTATCTCCTTCTTTTAATTATGGTAGATACACGTATCTAACCACTTTTGATTCATGTATCCATTTGAAAGGAAAAAATGGTATAGCAAGTAATTTAAAAATCTACCGGGATTCTAAGTAATTATAGTATAAAGTAGTGGATTTATGTAGTTTGCTCACTTTTAAGTGTATCCATGAAATTAACAATGATACATTAACCACCTTAAAGAAACATATGTTGATCAGTATTTGTACAATATAAAATATGTTTTTTACTCGGCAACAACTTCTTGATATGCATAAAAAGGAGGTTATAGTTTCTTACACAAGACATAAACTTTAAGATGTGTGAAACACTTGCAAACATAATCAACGTTACTTATGTCTTATATAAACTATTTGTTGTTGAAATATTAAAAAATAAAATAAGGGACATGTTGTACTAAGTATAAGATATATTAGAACTATATAAGAAATATATCACATATACCAATTCAATTGATTGTGTATAACTACAAACAATTATACTTCTCTTTCAAAATTTAGTTACTCAATATTACTTGCAAGTTTTAGTAGCATCTATATCATTTTAATTTTTATACTAATTAACACAGGACACCGTGCAACGACTAGTTTAATATAAAAAAGGAGAAAAAGGAAACAGAAATTCCCCAGAAAAATTATTCAAAAAACCTCTTCCTTTCCCGCCAATGACCTGAGCCTGGAGATTGTTCTCCTTTTCATCTTTGAGCAGAAAGTACCCCTGCCTTATACCCAAAACTCAGCCCATAACTGAAAGGTAGAAACGTAAATTGTCCTAAACAGAGTAACGGCGAGGGGAAGTCTTTAGGAACGAACTCTTCTGTGTATAACAAACTATAAACACAGCTTACGCTCCTCATTCTTCTTCATCAAATTTCCGATTCCGTTTTCTCTCTGCATCAAGAAACATGAAGTTATTAGATATGAAACTCCGGGCAACGAATGCTGTGAGCTTACTTCAACAGGAATTGGACAAGAGAAGACCTCTTGAATTTCGGAGAAATTTCCGAGATCGCTTACAGAGGCTTGAAGAGGGTATATTCATTCTTATGGTTTTCATTTTTCTTCATATTTGATCACAAATGTAAGTATTATTGTTCTACTTGATTAAAATGTTGAGGGAGGAATCGAGATTTTTCTATTTTGTAATCTCGTTACTGATAGCTGTATCAGGAGATCTACTTGGAATCGATTTGTTTTACAGTTTCTGTATTGTTCAAATAAGAATAAGCCATCATTCTACTTGCTTTACTTAATTCTTCATAATGAATTTCGATTCTCTGAATATTTTACTCTTCTTTTGTACTTGATTATGCCGTTAGTGATAATCTGATTAAATGATCGGAGTGGAGTTTGGTATTGAAACCTTGCTCCCTATTCAGGCTTGAAAGTTGTTTTTGAATAGTTAAAATGAAATTGAATGGTGCCAAATGCTTTCAAAGTTCCCAAAATGAATTTGTTTCATAGAAATTTGGATGGAGGGATTAATTTGCTTCATGCTATTTCAGGTTTCAGCATCTTATGTTTGATCTTTTCTTTCTTTGCAAAACCTAGTTAGCTGGAAAAAAAATGCATTTTCGCTTCTGCTTCTAAGTATTGGATTCTCTTTTTTCCTGTGATTGATTAGTTTGCTGAAATTATAGGTGTATCTTACTCTCTTATGTGCCATGCTGAGCTTTACTTTTGGATACTACTTGCACTTGTTCTGGGAAGAGGTAGGGCCGTTCACAGTCCTTTCTTCTGTAGCAAGTTTACTCGGGCTTTACTATACATTACCAATGGCAATGAGAGTGGTAATTGATCTATGTCTTGTAGATTTCTTCCAAGTTGTTGAATTATTATTGAAGTCGCTTCTTATATCGTAAATGTTCTGTCTATGCAGAATCAAAGGGTCTCACTGTTGATGATTACTGCCTTTTTCTTGGCGCTTCTATTGGGTTTTATACCAAATATCTCTTCGTAGTCCATCAAAAGTAAGAACCAGAAAATGCTAAACATTGTTCAGATATCTGCCATTGAAGTTTTATATGGTTGCTTTTACTGCTTTCTTGGCATATCATATCAGCAGGAACCTGATTTTTAGTGTTCAATCGTGTACACAGAAAGGCTTGTTGTTGATTGGTATATAATTCTAATCCCATTATCCTTAGTAATCATTATTCATTAGTTCTACTCGAAATCCTAACTGGAAAAATGGGTATCCTTGTTGTCTTGCAGAAACTATTGTTTTCCATCTTCAATTAGAATGACTACTCTCTATGAGATTCTTTCATAAAGATTTGTGAGAACATGGGCATAAGAGTGGAGGAATTTGAAATTTTGTATAATTTCTGCACGCAGTTAGCTAAAATTGGCTACTAGGATCCCGTATGTTTTGGAGAACCTGGAATGTCTGAAAAATTGTGCATTAATGGCATCATCGATCACCTAGGCCTTCACAGTTCAGAACTTCGCATTCATCTTAGCATATGAATGAGAAACATCGAGCAATATGACGAGCATTGGGTGTTAGAATGTTGGTCTGTTGTTAGGTTATAAGCTGATGACTTGTACTTCAGATTCCTATTTCATGGATTTAGGGAACTTGACTGGATACATTTAGAAAATTGTATCTTACAATTATCTTTCATGTAGTATATGTTATAGCACATAGAAATTTGACAATATAATGACCATATTGTGAAAGAGTTCTGCATTTGCACCAAGTATGGCTCATGAATGAGTGAAATTAAGAAACATGACCAAATTATGAAGAGTGCACTTTACATAGTTTACCACTGATTCCTGAAGTCTTTTCTAATATGACAAAAGACATTTGCTTGCTCTTTCAGTTCCTACATTATATTGCATCTTAATGTGAATTCAATAGTAGTTACTTTGCTCCTTCTGTATGTGTAGTTGATTAGCTCTTATTGTTATGTGTTCCTTATCTAACTTCAGAAAGCATTCCTTGGTTGCTCTCAGCCTTGTTTTCAGCTTTTTGGCAGGTTCAATAATGGGCACTGGAATTCTCTGGTTTGGATCCTTATTATCAAGGGAAAGGAGAGAGAAATCTACATGGCTTGCCTGGTTCATTCTTATGCTCTAATGTACTCAGCTTTATGTTGAATGCTTTAGAGGTCCTTGACAGCCACACAGCTCATTGGGTGTTAGAGGTAAGCAGTTGTATGCGCACGTTGTGATCACACTCATACTATAACACAGTTCTCATGTTTATAAATCACTACTTCTGTCTAATGAATGAATAATATGACTGACCTGATAAATACTGTTTCTGGTAGGTAACCACTGTGCAAGCATTGTTCTTGGGGTACTTGGTGGTATATAGCCAAGAGATGCTGTATGATGCTGGCTTTGGAGAAATTAACTTTGTCGATCGCACACTCACTGTCTTCTTCCATTTACCGGCTATAGTGGTCCATGCCGCAAGACTATACTGAGGTGCAGAAATTGAGTAACTCAGATGTACTTGGAACTATAGAATAAATAGCGAGTAGAATGCAGACGGTGAACTGTAAATCATGAAATGTATTTCTTTGTCGCTACACTTTACTGATTAAATTTGAAATTCGTTAGTCTGATCACTGATCAAAAGTGCTTTGTATATATTCCTTAGCAAATAATTGAATATTCTACATGTCGACTTTCCTGAAAATGAACTAGAATTCAATATCCTTATATTCACCAAAAACGAGCGCTTCAAGCAAAGATAACAATAGAATTTGAACATAGTACTAATATATAAATAAAGAGAAAAAAACACAGTTTCAACATAATTCACCAAAACTAGCGCTTCAAGCAAGACCTTCTCACGCCCTCGATTCCAACGGCACCCAAGGCGTAAATCGTAATACATGAAACCAAGTGACATTCCACATTGATTGTATCCTATCTAAGCTAATGTAAACATGTCAATCTATTCCAAAAAAATAGAAGAAGTCATAGAAACTTGTTTCAATTTAAACATATGATTATTAAGGAAGCAAATAAATAAAAAAAAAGGGTGGGGTGGGGTAAGGGATGGTAAGTACCTAAAATTTAAGATGGTGGAAAAGAAGAGAAATTGTGAATACTTTAACCAAATGAAATAGTAGTAAAAAAAACTTATTTATAATGAGATGTTAAGAGTAGTAGAACAGACTCAATTTATTATGAGATGTTATGAGAAGTAAAAAAAACTCATTATCTATATACATATATTTATAGCAAAGATGACATGCAAATATGAATGGAGAAAGTACCGTAGAAAATTTATATTCCCAGACCTCTCCCCTTTCCCGCCTACAACTGAGCACAGAACTCAGAAGATTCTTCTCTTTTTCTTTTGTGACCAAATTACCCTTGCGATATCCCCAAAACTCAGCCAATAACTGAAAGGTAGAGCCGAAAATATTCGCAAACAGAATAACGGCGAGGGGCAGTCTTTGGTAACAAACTCTTGTGTGTATAACGAACTATAAATAGAGCTCACGTTCCTCATTCTTCTTCATCAAATTTCTGATTTCGTTTTCCCTCTGAAGCAAAAAACATGAAGTTCTCAGATATGAAACTCCAGGCCATGAATGCTGTGAGAGCTTACTTCGTAAGGAGTTGGACAAGAGAAGACCTGATTAATACTGGAGAAATGACCCAGCACGCTTATGCAAGCTTGAAGAGGGTACATTCATTCTTACTGTTTCATTAAAATGTTGATTATGAAAAATATTGTAATCGAGAGATTTCAATCTTGTAATCTCGTTACTGATAGCTGTATCAGGAAATCTACTTGGAATCGATTCATAATGAATTTTGATTTTTTCTGAATAGCTTACATGTATTACCGTAATTCTTTCTCATCTTTTGTACTTGCTTTACTTAATTCTTCAGGATTCATGATGAATTTCAATTTTTCTGAATATTTTACATGTATTACAGTAATTTTTTCTCTTCTTTTGTACTTGCTTATGCTGTTAGTGATAATCACACAAAAGCGATTGGCATACAATTAATCTTGAGTATTTTCTTTTGTAACTTCCTCTAGGATTTTGAGTAAAGTTTGGTATTACAGTTTTGAAAGTTGTTTTTGAATAGTTTGGATGAAATTGCATTCAAGCTTCCCAAAATAAATTCGTTTCATATAATTTTGGACGGAGGGGATTAATTTGTTTCATGCAATTTCTGGTTTCAACATCTTGTGTTTGATCTTTTCTTTCTTTGCAAAACCTAGTTAGCTGGAGAAGATGCATTTTCACTTCTGCTTCCAAGTATTGGATTCCCCTTATTTCCTGTAATTGATTAGTTTGCTGAAATATAGGTATATCTTACTCTCTTCTTTGCCATGTGGAGCTTTACTTTTGGATCCTTCTTGCACTGGACCCGGGGAGCGGGAGGGCTGTTCACAGTCCTTTCTTCTGTAGCAAGTTTACTCTGTCTTTACTGTATATCACCATTGAGAGTGGTACGTGATCTGTGTCTTGTAGATTTTCTTCCAAGTTGTTGATTTATTATTGAGGTCGCTTCTTATATCGTAAATCTTCTGTCTATGCAGAGGACGAGGGTCTTACTCTTGATGATTGCTGCCTTTTCCATTGGTGCTTCTATTGGCATTTTTACCAAATATTTCTTTGAAATAGATCAAGAGTAAGACTAGAAAGATGGCAGATATTTCTGTTGTTGATGTTCTATGTGGTTGCTTTTACTGCTTTCTTGTCATATCATATTATCAGAAACCTGATTTTTGTAGTCTTCAATTGTGTACAGAGAAAGGCTTAATGCTGATTGGTATATATACTAGTGATTACTTTATCCTTAATAATTAGATCTACTCAAAATCCTTACTGGAAAAAATGGTATCCTTGTAGAAACTATTGTCTTTCATCTTTAATTCGATTGACTACCTACTCTGGAAATTCTTTCATAAGGACTTGTGAGAACAATGGTATTGGAGTAGATGAATTTGACATTTTGTTTTGGAGAACCTGGAATTTGATTATACTTGGCATATGAATGAGAAATATTGAGCAATATGAGCAATATGGGTGTTGGGATGTTGGTGATCTGTTGTTAGGTTGTAAGCTATTGTTTTTGGATTTGTAAACTGATGACTTGTACTTCAGATTCCAATACCCTGTAATTACTTATATCTTCCATGGGTTTAGGGGATGTTACCATTATGTGCATTCTTAGCTAGCAGTACATGTGAAGGAGTTTTGAAGAGTGCTCATAAATGAGTGAAACTAAGAAACATGACGAAATTATGAAGAGTGCACTTAAATAATTTTCCACTGATTTCCTGAAGTCATTTCTAATATGACGAAGTCATTTGCTTGCTCTTTCAATTTCTACATTATAGTACATCTTAATGAATTTAATAGCAGTTACTTTGCTCCTTCTGTATGTGTAGTTGATTATCTCTTGTTGTTCTGTGTTCCTTCTTTGAGGAATATTTTGATAATTTGAAAAATATCTAACTTCAGAAAGCATTCCTTGCTTGCTCTACAGGCTTGTTTGCCGCCTTTTGGCACCTCCAACACTTGGATTGGAATTATCTGGTTTGGATCCACGTTTACGAGGGAAAGGAGTGCAATCTACATGGGCAGCCTGTTCTATTCTTCTCTTCTATTTTTCTCCACCTTCAATGCTAGTAATTCAGAATACATTGACAGCCACACAGCTCATAGGATGTTAAAGGTAAGCAGTTGTATGCATATAATTTGCTCACACATATCCTATAAATCATTACTTCTGTCTAATGAATGAATAATATGACTTGACTTAATGATGAGCACTGCTTGTGTGATAGGTATGCATTGTGTTTGCATTGTTCATGGGATACGTAGTGGTATATAGCCAAGAGATATTGTATGATGCTCACTTTGGAGAAATTGACTTTGTCAATCGCACACTCACCGTCTTCTTCCGTTTACCGGGTATAGTGGTCCATGCTGCAAGACTATGCCTGGGTGCATAAATTGAGCAACGCAGACAGAATCACAGAATTAATGCTGATACACTTGGAACTGTATAATAAATAGAGAGTACAATGCAGATGGGGAACTGTAAATCATGAAAAATATTCCTTTGTGGCTACATTTTACTGATTGAATTTGAAATTCGTAAGTGCTTTGAATGTTATATTCCTTGGCAAATAGTAATTGTATATTCTAGCGTTCCCAATTTTTTCACAAAATTTTAGCTACAAATCGGTTAGCTTTTCTCTTGATATCAGGTTTCGAAAACCCCTTTTCAATTTTTTTCAGTTGGTCTATTTTGCATTCTGTTGGTGATAAGCACTTCTGCTTAACCAAATACTCCTTTTAAAACATTTAAATTGTTCTAATAGGAAAACGTATTTTTAGCAAATACACCAATGATTTGTTATCTATTTCATTTTCGAATGATTTGTTATCTATTTCATTTTCTGGGAAAATATTTTCTCCATTGTCAAACACAACCAAAATACATGTCGACTTTCTTTACAATGAACTGAAATTCATTATGGGTATATTCGAGTTGAAAAGTACAACAATCAAATTAGAACTTAAATATATTGTTATTGCTAATAAAGTTAGAGAAAAAACACTTGTTCAACAAATTTTACCAAAAATTAGCGCTTCAAGCGAAGATCTTTTCACGCCCTCGATTTCAACAGCACCCAAGGGAGCAGCACATGAAACTTTCAAATATGAGTGGATCAAAACATTTAGATTAGAGGTAATCGTTATCCAGGGGCGGCTCAACGTGATTAGGGGCCTAAAGTGAAATTTCAATTCAGGGCCTAAAATATAAACAAACTCCATATACATATTTAATTCAAAATTTATTTTGCTTACACTATTTAGATGAAAATTATTAGTATTTTAATATTATTTTTTTCAGTTATTAGTTTTAGGTAAGATTTTATCAACTCAACATTGAAAAACATCCTTTAAGTGTGGCAATTATTATATGAATTGTTAAGATAATTATACAAGTAATAAATTGACAAATATTAATTAAAGATAAGAGTTAGAACCATAAAATTTGACGCAACAAGTTGATGACTTGGTATACCCCATTTTAGTATACTTGTAGTAATGCTTGAAACTAAAATTTAAAAAGAAATAAAAAAGAATTTGTAATTCACTTTGTTCAACATTTTTCACTATTAATTCTTATTTTTAACAAAGTATAAAAGATGTTAAAGTGGGTAAAATTATACTTTTTATCATAAATAACCAATATTTTCTATAGATTTTTTAACACATAATTTATTCTTGATAAAATTTTGGGACCCCCGAAATTTGGGGACCTAAGGCAAAAGCCTTGTTTCCCAAAGCATAGAGTTGGCCCTGTCGTTATCGCAATTAGGAGTGGCAAATGATCAGCGGGTCGAGTCAAATATGAATTGATCGAAAATGAGTTAAATAAAAATGGCAAAATACTCAACTCGACTCATATTTTAAATGGGTAAAAACAAATTACGCAATGGGTAATATGAGTATCCATATTTACCCATATTATTATAGGGATTATGTCACGCCCCGAGCCTACACCCTGGACGTGGCCGACATTCGAAGACCATTGCTGGCCCACAAGCGAACCCTTGGCCTGGCTTACTCAACTTAGCGGAAACCTTAACTTAACATAATAAATCCATGCAATTAAAGGTCATAAAACAACCTAACTGATAAAATCTGGCCAAAAAGGCAACTCGAGTCTGTCGCACCCCATTTTTCTCAAAACGGGTTTTGGTGCACGACCTAACAACTCTTTTGGGCTTTGGAGGAATTGAAGAGTCGTCACCTAACGAATTAAGGCGCGTTAGGGCAATTATCTAACCTAACTAAGTCTAGCTAAGGTCAACGAAACAGAGATCAGGGTAAGGGTTCAAGTTACCTCGAGGGGAAGGTGTTAGGCATCCCTCGAGGTCCACAAATGTGGGTCCCGACCGTATCTCATGCAATTATGTGGGGGTTACAAGTAGCATTTAAGGTCACTTTATTATTATTTATTTGATTAGCATAGTTACTAAGTGATAAATATCATTAAACATTTAAGGTCATTTCGATAATTTATTTAATTAATTAAGCATGCAAAACTAGGCGATCACATAATTAAACAATTGAGATCATTTAAATTATTTGCTATTTAATTAAGCATACAGAGCTAACTTAAGTTATTTTAATTAGTTAAACATGCAAGACTAAGTGATATAATAAGCAAGAAATAAATATTTGAACAGTCAATAAAGAGAGGAGCGAGGAGACAGAAATTGCACAAATAGATAAGCAAACAATTTTTTATTTTGTTTTTATTTAAGCTACCCCAAATAATTATAAACACATAAAGGGATAAAAGGACAGGGAGACTCTGAAGGACTTTAGGATCAGCACTCGACTTTTCTTTATTTCGGTTGGCTTCTCACAGGGACAGACGAAACCAAAGTTTGTCATTTAACCGAGTCGATGTCATCATCTCCATAGGGCCTAAGCTACCCCAAACCTACCACCGCATGCTTTTCGTCTCTAAAAGGTGCCTAGCGTCCCCGCTTAAGGTCTGAGAGACATTGGACTACTATGGTGGATGTAGACAAAACAAAATATAATAGGCCCACCTAGACACCAAGTCAAACATGTTGGACGAGCATTTAACACGTAAAGTCTCATATTGGCCTCTAAATTTTAATATACATGCTAACAAACACAAGTAATTGTGAAAGATTTCATGCTTAAGTGTGTGCATATAAATACATTGCAGGCTTCATAATAATGAGATAGATGATTAAATCAAGGACAGGGTTATAACACAATGCGGAATTTATTTATTACTAATAAAGCATGCAAAAAATAAATAAATAAAAAAATCTATTAGTTGATTAAAGGTGGCGAGACAATTATAATGCAGAAACTAAAATATTTCGGGCAGAATTAGTTAGGACAACAAATTTAAAATAGCAGATTATGCAGAAAATAGATTATTTATGCAGTAGCAGATTAGACCATGATGTGAAATTTGTGTGGCGATCAATTCAACAAGTACGGAGATTAATCATTTAAAGGCAGAATAGTTAATTACGACACATAAAATTATTAATTACTTCATGCGGATTTAATCTGGGCAGATTTTTAAAACATGCTAGATATTAATCTTTGGGTGAGGGAATAACTATTGTAGAAAATAAATGAGCAAACAGATAAATATTTAGAGCATTTTGATCAATTTTCTTATGCAAGTTCAGTGAGGAATTAGTTATTAAGCATGATGCTCATATCAAATAGCTTTAGTTTTACTAATATGATAAATCCTATGGGCAAGATTAGCACGCTGATGATAAATAACATACTTCTTATTAAAATAATTAACTTAGCTCTAGCATTTATTTTGTCAAATGAACATGTTGATTTAACTAAGCAGCACAATACCCAGATAATTGACATGTCGAAATTATTTAACAAAAGACCTAAGGTCGTGATATTTAATTAATTATATGCTGAAGTTAGTATTAATCCCATAGACATGCATTGAAGATAAACGGGAATAGATAATTTAAGCCTATATTCATGCATACTACACCTAGATAATAGATAAAAAAATTGAATCCTATAGGCATGCTTTCTAACTTTTCATAAAAATTTTTGTAGAAAAACTGAATTGAACAGAATTGAACACTTGAACAAGATGAAGAAAATTCTAGAAGAAAACCATCTCAAAATATCTTCAACAAAGAGTGAATACAAAATGAATTGAATGAATGGAAAAACTAACTAATCTTCTACTTTATATAGACTCTACAACTTGATCACATGGACAGCTTGGCAATTAGTTAGAATATTAACAACTCACTCTAATCTAACAAATTTTCCTAATGAGTTAGTTATAACTAACTTAAGTCATCTAAGTAACAACTCCTTTCTCATTACTCCCCCTCAAGCTGGTGGGTGTGAGTACATTCAAAACTCCCAGCTTGAAAACCAAATGTTCATGTTGTGCTCTTGCCAACCCTTTTGTCATAATGTCTCGCTTGCCGATCTTGTGTCCTTAGGTATAGTGTCCGAATCAACCCCATTTGTATCTTTTCTCCGATGAAATGGCAAGTCAATCTCAATATGTTTTGTTCTCTCGTGGTACTTTGGATTTGCCGCTATCTCGTAAGGCTACTTTGCTATCACAAGAAGAGCTTTACCTGGCAGCTGCATTTCTTCCCTAACTCTTTGTATAATGCAATGATCCAAACCAATTCGGATATAGTGGAAGCCATGCTTCTATACTGATTCCCTATTCGAACTCCTTGATACAGTCGTTTGTTTCTTTGACTTCCATGAAATCAAAGACTCTCCATGCTTGATTAAGAACCATTGTTACTGATCTTCTTGTATTTGGGCATCTTTGCCCAATCTGCATCCTGCGAAAGTTTGTTAACTTTAACTTCTTTCTTCTTGCCGCTCATCAAAACTCCCATTGCAGGTTCTCTCTTTATGTATCTCACCACCTTGAGGGCTGCCTCCATGTGTGATTTCTTTGGACACCGCAAAAACCGACTTAATGTTTGTACTGCAAATCCAATATCGTCCGGTTAGCGTCAAATACAATAATCTTCCAATCAATCTTTGGTATGGACCTTTGTCTGTCAACACATGATCATTTGTAACATTCATAGCTTCATCTAGCAATTTGGTTGTTAACTTCAAGTTATTGTCCATTGGTGTCCAAGATGGTTTAGCTCTAGTCAATCCCATCTCTTCTATCAATTCCAAAGCATACTTTCTTTGGTTCATTAGTATACCTTTATCGATCGATGCCGAACTCTATGCCAAGAAAATATCTTAGAATTCCAAGATCCTTAATCTTGAATCTAGCATGTAGCTCCTGTTTGGTCCGGCTTCTATTAACACCAAATCACTACCAGCTACCAACATATCATCCACATATACCAAAATCACTACAATTTGTGCATGATGTCTCCTAATGAATAATGAGTGATCTAGTCTCGCTCCGGTTAAAACCAAGATCAATCAATGCATCAGTCAGTTTAACATTCCATTGCCTACTTGCCTGTTTCAACCCATACAATGATTTTACTAGCCTACATACCATCCCTAAGTCTCCCCGGCTAGAAAATCCTTCGTGCAAAGACATGTAAACTTCTTCATTCAAATCACCTTGTAAAAAAGCATTATACACATCCATCGATGTATATGCCAATGAGAGGCTGCAGCAATTGATAAAACACTTCTCACGGTGACCATCTTCACAACGGTGAGAAGGTATCGTGATAATCAAGGCCTTCCTTTGGTTGTATCCCTTGCAACCAATCGTGCCTTATATCTTTCCACTGTACCATCAGCCTTAAATTTCACCTTATAAACCCATTTACAACCAATAGGTTTCTTGTGAGGAGGTAATGGTACTATAAGCCATGTGTTATTTGCCTCAAGTGCTTGGATCTCTTCTTGCATAGCTGAAATCCACTTATGATCGGAGCATGCTTCCTTATAGGGATCGAGGCTCGGTGACACTAGAAAAAGCATACAAATACGACTGTTATTGTGAGGAGAGATGAGGATAATTCAAACACTGAGATATAGGATGAACTGTTGATCTAGAAGCAACATTCGTTACAAACTCAGGCATCCTCGAAGGATGCTTCCGAACTCGTGTGACTGTCTCGGAGGTCTAGGTTCAATAACGGCGGGAATATCAATATCACTAGGCACAATATCGGGAATGATGTCCGGGATAGCAGGGACCATCATCGGGTTGAGGAGGCATCTGTGGGTTGTTAATGTTAGTATCATCGAAAAATCTGCAGATGTGTCTAGGAAAACAGTAGGAGAGGATGATGGAGTCGGAAAGGAAAAGAGTCCTCTACGAAACTAACATCCCTAGAAATGAAGAAACCTGTGAGTAAGTAGATTATACAACACATATCCCTTTGTAACCTCTCGAATAACCCATATGTACAAAGCGAGACAACTTTGGCCTCAAATTTATCGCCGGGAGGTAAGCATTTAGCATAGCATAAACAACCCATGATTCGAAGGTGTGTTAAGGACCCTTTAACACCATGGAAAACTTCAAAAGGAGACTTGTTGTGGAGTCTTTGTAGATGGCAACCTATTTATCATGTGCTTGAATTTCAAGCACACAATGACCCCAAAAGTATTTGATAGGTATAGAACCCCGGAATCCCGATTGCCCTGGCTAGTTCGAGAATGTACTGTGCTTTCTCTCTACCACCCCATTTTGTTGTGGGGTGTACACACAAGATTTTTGATGTATGATGCCAAGAGATGTGAACAGATCATAGCAAGTAGAATTTACAAATTCGGTTCCATTATCCGATCGCAATACTTTGACTCTTTTTCCAAATTGTGTAATGACTAGCCGAAAGAAATTTCGTAATACTACTACCACATCACTTTTTAATTTCAGCAAATATATCCAAGTCATACGAGAATGATCATCCACAATAGTCGAAACATTTTATAACCATCAAAAGTGGAAACATGAAATGGTCCCCATACATCCAAATGCAACGAGATCAAAAATACAAGAAGATCTATTCTCACTATTAGGAAAAGGTAATGCGGGTTTGTCTAGCTAGTGGACATACATCACACTTATCTAAAACCCTTTTGCATTCGTAGAGTCAATATTAAACAAATGAGTCATGGTCCCTACGAGAGGCATGACCCATCCTTTTGTGCCAAAGAAGAATGTCCATTTTATTCTTGGTAGCAACCATCCCTTTTAATGAGTAATCGTATCATTCCTTTTGTGATTCAAAGCAAGTAGAGTCCATCTTTTTCTTCACCAATCTCAGTACCTTCCCACTTGAGAGGTCTGGAACACACAATAGTCGTGAAAAATTGGGCGAGCATTGAAGCTCCTTAGTTATTTTGGATACCGAAAGTAGATTATATTCGAAATCGGAATGTATAAAACATTTTTCACAAATCTCCCATCCAAGAAATCACAACTACCAATATGTGATACCTCTACAAAGTCCCTCCATTTGGCAAATATACTTGTTTATGATAAGCAGTAATAGGCTTCTTAAAATTTAACATCTCTTTGTGAGAGATCATATGGTTGGATGCACCGGTGTCTATTATCCATTCCTTGTCACCATTACATGCATAAGAGGCAAATACTTTATCTCGTGATGGCACTCTCATACAGATGTGAAAGTAAATCTTACCTCCCATGTTGGCCGAATCGAAAGTCGCACATGTTTGAAGAGGAAGATTCGGTACATCATCGCCCTTGTGCATTCCCATCCTCGGGACTGATTGTAGTGTGGTGAGTGGTCATATGCCGCATCATCATCGAGGATTTTGATGTGGAGAAATGTGGGATCACGAGCACCTATTCCAATCGGCGGGAAAATTGTCGGCTCTAGAGTAGTTAATGGGACCTCGGATCATTACAAAAATTCACACGAAGCGGCTCGGCCCGTGCTCCATCATTGTGTGGTCGACTTTCTGGTCTCTCACATTGTGTGCATGACTTCGACTCTCTCCTTCTTTTTCATAAGGACCATTTAGCTGGCCGTTTTCTTCTTGAACTTAAAATTGGGAGGATATCCAATCAACCGATAACTTGATTGGCTTTAGTATGCCCCGTCATCTTACAATGATCACACCGAACATTCCAATCCCTCTTAAACTTGTTAGGAACTTGACGAGTAGTCATAAGAGCTGCGATTTCTAGATTTGCAACTCGTGCTAGTTGAATTTGCTATGATTCGTTGGCTTTCTCTTTCAATCATCATTGAATAAGCCTCGATTGACGAAGGAAGAGGAACTAACATTAGGATCGACTTCTAGCACTTTTCATAAGTTTCATTAAGACCCGGTAAAAATTGTAACAACTTCGCCGCTTCATAAACTCAACAAAACCTCGCGATTCCGTGCAATTACAACCGGGGAAAAGGCGCAATGCAATCAAACTCGCCTCAAGATAATCTCAATTTTGTAAAGTACTCGCTATAGTACTTGTACCCCGCACCAAAGTGACAATTTCCCTATGTAATTGAAAAATCCGTGACCCATCCGTTTTGTCAAATCTCTCCTTGAGATCTCGCCACACGTGAGCAAGCATCCGCAGAGTAAACAATTCCACTCAATATCTCCTTGGAAACACAATTCATGATCCATGAAAGGACAATTGCGTTACATCCGTCCCATAAATCGGTCAGATTAGGACCGAATCCATCCTTCCCCGCATTTTCCATCGATTAGCCCCAACTTGTTTCTTCCAAGTATGGCTATTCTCATCGACCGCTCCATACGAGAATAGTTCTCGGATCCCGTAAACTGTAGAAAAACTGAATTGAACACTTGAACAAGATGAAGAAAATTCTAGAAGAAAACCATCTCAAAATATCTTCAACAAAGAGTGAATACAAAATGAATTGAATGAATGGAAAAACTAACTAATCTTCTACTTTATATAGACTCTACAACTTGATCACATGGACAGCTGGCAATTAGTTAGAATATTAACAACTCACTCTAATCTAACAAATTTTCCTAACAGTTAGTTATAACTAACTTAAGTCATCTAAGTAACAACTCCTTTCTCATTAAATTTAATTTATTCGAATGTTATATATAATGGGTACGACTGGAAACAAGCAAGACAAGCAGACAAAAAAAAGCAATTATTATTTTACTATACTATTATATGCTAGTATGTGATTACACAAATGGAAAGTTTATTTCATATGTAGTTAAGGAACATTGAGAATGGACGGCCAAGCATAGAACATGCTTATACCTTAAACGGCATTAAATATCGGCAAGATCATTTATTTTAAATAGATTTAGAGCAAGGAATGATCAAACAAATAAATCACACTCCTACAGGCATGTTTTCTACCAACAAGTAAGTTTGCGATAAAATGACAATTAGCACGTAAATCCCCCTCCCCTTAGACGGTTCCCCCAAATATTTCACATATAGAGAGAGTGTTAGAGTTATACACAATATTACAAGCCAAATTAAAGAACAAATGAATAAACTATATAATATTAAAATAAGTAAAAGCTCCGTCTGGAAGTCTCTTCTAGGAGACTCTTCCACCTTGAACTCTAAGTTCAACACCTGCTAAAAGGGATAATGTAACACATCTATATAGTGGCAAAATAATCGTAACATCAAATATTCATAGTAACAAATTACTTTCATACGTATAAGCAATATTCAAAACAAACAAATAATAACCATAGACATTATCACACATAGAGAGAGAGAAGAACAAAAACTAATCTGAATGCTTCCTTTACCATTACAAACTTACATAGAGGTATGGATAAAAAATAATAGAAACGCTAAATAAGATTACTAACCAGTTAGGCAAACAAGAAATATCAGCAATGAAGACCACTTAAATCAACTTTCGACCCGAACACAGCAAAACAACAAGTATAGAGAAGCTTTTTATGTTTACCGGAAAACTAAATTCTATTTTTTTAGAGTAGAGAGCAAAAATATATTTTTTAGTATTCAAGTATTGAGTGATGTGAGAGCAATACGTGTTAGGATAATGTATGAATGTCGAGGTGTCTTTATATAGTAGAAGAGGGTCAAATATATATAGGAAATAATTATTTTGAGGAAGCCATTAATATACATTTTCCTTAAATAAAGAAGAACTAATCAGTAGCATTATTCTTTTGTTCCACCGAAACTTTTACTAAAATATAACAAGCAATATCAATTCAACCTTAATTATGGCAACTAAAATCAATTAAAATTAATAAATAAAACTAATTTTACCTTACCAAGAGCCGAAAATCTGCACATAAAAACAACTTAGCATAAATTAACATGCCCAATAAAATGACCATATTAAGGAAAAGCATAAGTCAAGCAATAATATTTTTTACCATAATTATTAGACAAGTAAAAGTCCATTTAAGATAGTATTTAAGCAAGGAAAGATTTTATTTTGTTTTATTTTTTTTTAATTTTATTCTCCTTTCTTTTATTTTATGTCCTTAACAGGTGAGAGCACAAAACAGTAAAAATTTAACCGACACAGTAAAAGTCTACTTCAAATTGTAACTATGGCAAATAATCAATTAAAAAAAAAAGTTACTACTATAATCAAGCGGGATGAAGTAATTATCTAACGTAAATAAATAATTTATAGCTCAATTTTAGTCGTGATCAAGCAAGATTTGACAGAATATATATACAAATATTTATCGACACAAAATCTGATTTACCAATTTTAAACCTACAAGATTGCTATCAAATCATCAATTTCTACTGATTAAGGGCAATTATCGATTAAGGAGAGAGCTAAATCAATTGTCAATATACGCATGACATAGTAATTTAAAGTTAGTCAAGAGCAAATTGATTTCAACACAAAAGTCACATATTAGTTCTACGCCAAAATTAACGGATCAGTTCTAACAGATTTTTAATGAAATTAGAGTGACATTAACAGCATGCTAACGCATTGTAATACCTTAATTATTCAAGAATTTTGGACAAAGAGAAACACTAATGAATAGGCGACCTCCATATATGAAGATTAAAGCTTAAAATGAATATTCATACGTGGGACAGATCGTTACAGATCTGTCCATATCAAAAAAATGCTTTGCTTTCATTGTCAACATTGCTTGTTTGCCAGAGTTCGCTGACCGGAGGTTGCCTGGTCACTGCTTGGTCGGAGTTGCTGCTGTTCGCTGAAGCTGCTTGTCGTCGGAGCTTGGCGACGTTCACCTGAAAGAGAAAGGGA
Source organism: Solanum commersonii (assembly GCA_029007595.1). Taxonomy (NCBI): domain Eukaryota; kingdom Viridiplantae; phylum Streptophyta; class Magnoliopsida; order Solanales; family Solanaceae; genus Solanum; species Solanum commersonii. The sequence goes on from JAJTWQ010000425.1 coordinate 22,478, forward strand.
GGAAGCGAGGAGGGGAGAGAGAAGAGGGGAAGGACGGAGCTGTGCCATATTTGGCGGCTTCGCCGATCCTTAGAGTGGTCCTCGCGGCTGCTTCTTCTTCCGGCTTTGCTATCGTTTCGCCTGGCTTTTGCCATCGCCGGAGTCGCTTGATGCACTTCGCCGGAAAAAATGGAGAGAACGAAGGGGAAGGGGAAGAGGGAAGCAACGCTAGGAGGAGAAGAGAGGAAGATGAAGAATTAAATTATTAGGGTTTCTTTGGATAATTTAGAATATGATATGATAACATATGTGATCTGGGCCATTGATTTAGAAGAGATTAACGGTTAGGATTGATTACGAGAGATCAATGGCTTAGATTAAAAGATGAGGTTCTCAGATTTGGTTTCAAAAGGCTATAATTGAAATAACAAAAGGTTAAAGTTGAAATGCAATTTTGAATTGAATGGCTAGAAATGAAATAAATTAGAATGGAATAGGCTATTGTTTAAATAATTTAAAGGAAGAATAAGGAGATGCTATCTGATTAATAAAATACTAAATATTTTCCATGTATATTATACACATCTAAGTTTTAAAACATTTAAAGAAGTAATTATTATAATAATAAAATAATTTAATGATATTTACAATAATTTTCAAGATTATGCATGCTAACATATATGATTTTTTTAGATAAAATTGATTAAAAATTTTAAACTCAAAATATACTTTAAGTACGTATTTAGTCGAATAGTATTCCAAGAGGGTTATAGGTCGATCAAAATTGGGTGTCAACAGCTACCCCTTGGTTGCTTGGGAATGAAGGATGAATTGTCGGGCAACCAACGTTGACTTAGTAGCCGATTTTGTCCGATCGACAAAAAATATCAGTGGGATCAATTGAAATAACATAGAGTTGAAAAAGGGTATGACCGAGACTTTGGTATTAAGCTGCCTACATATCTCTGGTTGTACGAGAATTAGGTCGTGTGTAGTTCTAGACTCAAGAGCAGACGAAACTCTTAAGATTTGAAAGGGCGGTATAGTATTCGAACGAAAACGATATCGACTTGAATTGATAAGATTAGAGTAGCGAGAAGAGCATGACGGAGCGATTTCCAGTTTAAGAGTGCAGAATCCGATGAGAAGCGGTAATACGAGTAGTCCAAAGATAAATGAAAAACGGCAATAGAGTAGCAAAGAATTTAAAAAGGGCCTTTGTTCTGATAGATGTAAGCATGATAATTGTAGCCGAGAGGGAGAAAAATCTCGCCTGCAAAATGTTAGTCTCTGCAAATCTGTAGCTTATAATATTATCAGAGCAAATATATCAAACAAACGATAAAGGTAAACATGATGCAATTTCCCATATCGACAATGATGTTTGCCATAAGACTATGAAAATGATGTCTTAGGCTATGATGTCTAGGGCCATGATACACAAAATTATATCATCAGGTCATGAAAATGTTATCTGCGGGCTATGAAAATGATGCCTTTAGACTATGACACCTTTGGATCATGATAAGCAGAAAGTAAATCCTTAGACCATGATATGATATCTGCAGACCATGAAAAATGATGCCTTTAGACCATGACGCCTTAGGAATATAAATAATGAGTAAAGAAAGCGTATCTGTAATTCAGACATCTGTTGATGCTTGTAGCTTGTTTGGAGTTTATTCGGACATATGCAATTCTCGAGTACAATGTAATCTCGGGCACATGTAATATCGAGCACAATGAAACTTCGGGCTCAATGCAATCTTGGGCACAATGCAATATCAAGCACTTGCGATTCGGGCTTAATGCAATCTTGGGCACATACAATGATGTAATTCTCGGGCACATGTAATATCGGACATAATGCAATCTCGGGCTCAATGCGATCTCGGGCACAATGCAATCTCGGGCATGTGCAGATGATGTAATTCTCGGGCATATGCAGATCTCAGGCACAATGCAACTTCGGGCACATGCAACGATGTAATTCTCGGGCACATGCAAATGATGTAATTCTCAGGCACAATGCAACTTCGGGCACATGCAATTCGGGCTCAATGCAATCTCGGGCACATGCAATAGCGGGCACAATGCAATCTTCGGGCACATGCAATATCGGGTACAATGCAATCTTCGGGCACAATGCAATTCTCGGGCACATGCAATATCGGGCACATGCAATGATGTAATTCTCGGGCGTATGCAGTATCGGGCATAATGCAATCTTTGGGCACATGCAATAGTTGATTGAAGGCGTAGACCTTCGTCTTATTGAAAGGATTGAGTGTCATTTGTTGACAAATTTGGGATATTGTAGCTTTGACCATTCGTCATATTATAAGGAGTGAGTGCAATTGAATGTTGATTTGTCGGGCTTGATATAAAGTAGCTTGATTCTTCATCCTATCGGAAGGATAGTGTGTCATTTGATTGGTGACTTGGGCTCATTATAGAGCAGTTTGGTCCTTTCCATGGTTAGAAGGTCAATATGCTATTTCGTCGGTGATTTTCGAGCTCTGAATAATGTAGCTTGATCATTCTTCCTATTGAAAGGACAAAATGCCATTGCTTGGCGATTTGTCGGATATATCGACACATTGATCCTTCAAGTGGTGTTGAAGTTGCTTCTTGTATATGTACCTGTCTTTTCTGCATCTAAAGAAAAATTGTGAGTTTTAAAATGAGGGGAGGTTGCTCTGCTGTGGCCGGTATGCTCCCTTTGGCTTGCCATCCAGACCTTTTCGGGCATTCGCTTTGAAGAAAAAATGTAAAATAGAAGGAGAGAGAGTTTTTTGAAAAAGCTTTTGAAAATATTAAATTGTAAAAAGTAATGTTAAATCTTTGACCATGGCACAGTTTGAGACTTTACAATATCTGATTTAGTATCAAATCTGTTATCTGATCTTTGTTGAAGAACGTAGCTTGATTGCTGTGAATTTTTGAGATCCTCTCAAAAATTCTGCCCCAGTCTTAATTTGTGCAGAAAATGCTCGTTTGAAGGAATTTTTGAAACCTTCTCAAAAATTCTGCCCCAGTTACTGGTTTGTGAGAAGACATGCTTTGGATGGAATTTTTGAGTTCCTCTCAAAAATTCTGCCCCAGTTGTGATTTGCAAGAAGATGTCCTTTTGATAAAATTTTTGAGACCTTCTCAAAAATTCTGCCCCAATCAACAGTCAAAGAAAAAAAAATGAAATTTTTATTATGATATGACCGAACTCCATAGGAGCGCCTACGTATCCCCTTTTAAATGGGAATCAGGTCTGACGTAGTTCCAAATACAGAGTAAGAGAGCATGAAACAGACTTAGATGTAATATCTCTTCACAACATCTGAGGTGATAGGTTTGGGCCAAACTTCTCCATCCATTTTTACAAGTATGAGGGCTCCGCCTATTAATACCCGAGAGACTATGTATGGATCCTGCCAGTTTGGTGAAAATTTACCCTTTGCTTCATCCTGATTTGGGAAAATCCGCTTCAAAACTAGTTGCCCAGGTGAGAAGTGTCTGGGTCTAACCTTCTTGTTAAAAACTCTGGCCATTCTATTTTGATAGAGTTGACCATGACAAATGATGTTAATTCTTCTTCCAACTATTAATGCCAGATTCTCAGCCCGAACTTGTATCCATTTAGCATCATCCAGCTCTGCTTCCTGAATAATCCTTAGAGATGGTATTTCCACTTCAGCAGGTATCACAGCTTCATTACCATATACCAGAAAATAAGGCGTAGCCCCAATAGAAGTTCTGATGGTGGTACGATATCCTAGCAATGCAAATGGTAGCTTTTCATGCCAGTGTCTATGATTGTCGATCATCTTGCGCAATATCCTTTTGATGTTCTTGTTTGCAGCCTCAACAACTCCATTCATCTGTGGTCTATATGCTGTAGAATTTCGGTGACTGATCTTGAATTTTTCACACAATGATCTCATCAAATCACTATTTAGGTTGGTTCCATTATCATTGATGATTGACTCAGGAATCCCGAACCTACAGATAATATTATTTTTGATAAAGTCATCCACAACCTTCTTTGTCACTAATTTGTGAGAAATGGCTTCGACCCATTTGGTGAAATAGTCAATTGCAACCAGAATGAATCTGTGTCCATTGGATGCCGCTGGCTCGATTGGACCAATGACATCCATGCCCCAAGCTGCAAAGGGCCAAAGTGAACTAGTAACATGGAGTTCGTTGGGAGGAACTCTGATCATATCTGTATGAGTCTGACATTGATGACATTTTTGAACATAGTGGATACAGTCTGTCTCCATAGTTAGCCAGAAATATCCCGATCTCAAGATCTTCTTCGCCAGTGTAAAACCATTCATGTGAGGACCACATGTTCCTGCATGTTTCTCTTCAATGAACCTGTTGGCTGCTCCAGCTTCGACGCACCTTAGCAAACCCAAATCGGGAGTCCTCCTATAAAGGATTTCTCCGCTTAGAAAGAATTGATTCACTAACCTCTGAATTGTACGCTTTTGTACACTTGTTGCATCCTCTGTATACTCACCGCTCTTCAAATATCCTCGAATGTCATCGTACCAAGGTTTTTCATCAGGCTCTTCCTCAACATGAAAACAGTATGCTGGTTGCTCGTATATGTGGATATAAATAGGACCAATGTAATTACGATCGGGATGCTGAATCATGGAAGACAAGGTGGCTAAGGCATCTGCGAATTCATTCTGGATCCTTGGCACATGTTTGAATTCTGTTTTGATGAACCTTTTGCACAGCCTATGCACGCACTCTAAGTATGGTAACAACTTTCGATTTTTGGTAGCCCATTCGCCTCGGACCTGATGGATCAATAGTTTTGAATCTCCTATTATCAACAATTCCTGGACATCCAGATCGATCGCCCGTCGGAGGCCCAATATGCATGCTTCATATTCGGCCATGTTGTTTGAGCAGAGAAACCTGAGTTTGGCTGATATAGGATAGTGTTGCCCAGTTGGTGATACCAAAACAGCTCCGATGCCGGATCCGCTCAAGTTCTTAGCTCCATCAAAGAACATCCTCCAACCATCATATTCTTCAGAAATGTCTTCCTCGACAAAAGCTATCTCTTTGTCTGGGAAGTAAGTCTTCAACGGTCTATAATCATCATCTACAGTGTTCTCGGCCATATGATCTGCTAATGCCTGTGCCTTTACTTCTTTTTGTGTAACATACACTATGTCAAACTCGCTCGCAGTATACGCCATTTAGCTTTAGTTTACCTGTAGGCATGGACTTTTGAAAGATATACTTCAGAGGATCCATCCTTGAAATCAGGTAAGTAGTATGCGAGGAGAGGTAGTGTCGCAGCTTCTGGGTGACCCAAGTTACAGCACAACAGGTGCGCTCCAATAAAGAGTATCGAGCGTCATATGATGTAAATTTCTTGCTCATGTAATATATCGCCTGCTCCTTCTTTCCAATTTTATCATGTTGTGTCCATTTCACCGCAGCATCCTTCTTCAACAGCCTGAAGATAGGCTCACAGATGACAGTAGATTGGGCTATGAAACGACTGATGTAGTTCAGTCGTCCCAAGAAACTCATTACCTCCTTTTTACTCTTTGGCGGAGGTAGATCACGAATGACTTTGATTTTCGATGGATCCAGTTATATACCCCGGCGGCTGACAATGAAGCCCAGAAACTTTCCAGCAGGAACTCCAAAGACACACTTTGCAGGATTCAACTTTAAACTATACTTGCGTAATCTGGCAAAGAACTTTCGTAGATCATCTAGATGATTTGAATCCTTCTTTAATTTGATGATGACATCATCCACATAAACTTCAATTTTCTTGTGGATCATGTCGTGAAACAAAGTAGTCATCGCCCTCATGTATGTAGCACCAACATTCTTTAACCCAAAAGACATTACCTTGTAATTGTAGACGCCCCACGGTGTAATGAATGCAGTCTTCTCAGCATCGTCCTTGTGTATCTCAATTTGATGATAGCCAGCAAAGCAATCCACGAATGATTGTGTTTCATGATTAGCACAGTTATCAATCAAGATGTGTATGTTGGGCAATGGAAAATTATCGTGAGGACTAGCTTTGTTGAGATCCTGATAATCCACATAGACTCTAACCTTTTCGTCTTTCTTCGGTACTGGAACGACATTTGCAAGCCAGGTCGGGTACTCCATCACTTGAAGGATTTCTGCATCTAATTGCTTTGATATTTCTTCCTTGATTTTCAAACTCAACTCAGACTTGTATTTTCTCAGCTTCGCTTCACACGGGAGGACATCTTGGATCGCAGGGCAATCGATGAGCTACGATTGAAATGCTTAAACCTGTCATGTCTGCGTAGGACCAGGCGAAGATATCCTTATTCTGCATGAGACACTCTATATACTTTTTCTTGTCACCTTTTGTCATATGGATGCTTACTCGGGTCTCTTGTACCACCTCTGAATTTCCCAAATTTACCACCTCTGTTTCCACTAGATTCGGGTTGGGTTTTTCCTCGAATTCCTCAACCTTTCCGATTAACTCTTCAGGGACCTCACTTTCTTCGACCTCCTCTAAGTCATTAATGTTAAGCTGTGCAGTTTCATTATATGCCATGGTCTCAGATTCAACATTTTTATAATAGATTTTGCTGGAAGAAAGAATAACACACAAATAAATATAAGATATTAAATAGATGGGAAAAGAACTTTATTGATTAAAACTCAAGAGCTTCATAAAACTAGTATTTGAAAACAATAACATACTGGCATGGGGTTGGGAGATATGGGTGGTGGAGCTGAAGGATATGAAGTTTGGGGATATAGAGATGAAGGATATGGAGACGAAGGATATGGAGATGGAGGTGGGGTTGTTGATTGGTACTTATAAGTGTGGGAAATCAGTGATTTTTGGCCAACTTTGAGCAGTCGTAACTCCTAGCTCAGGATGAGTTAAGAGTAGTTCCGGTTATGGTTGCGAAGCTCGTGGAATGATCTTTCCAACGCCACTGATTTTACTCTATTCTGAGTTCGCATGAGTGAGTTATGCCCATTGGAAGTTGGGCAGTTGGCAAGGATTTAGTCCGGAAATTTTAAGGGCTTTTTGGTCTTTTTCCCTAATTAATTTCTTGTGCTATTTTGGTTGTGTTTGAACTGATTTGGATCAGTTTGTTTCCCTTTTCAAAGAGTAAAAAGCTAGGGCTTGGAAGAGAACAAGAAGAAGAAGAAGAGAAAGGGGAAGATCAAGCAAGAGTTGTTGTGGTTTCGTCGGGGGTGATCCCTACCAAGGTATGTGAGTGTTAGTGATGGGTGATCTTTCCCCCCCACACCAATTCCTTTTATTTTGAAGAGAAGTTGTTCATGTTGTTGAAGTTGTTGATAGAATTGTTGGAAACTTTAATGAGTTAGTACATGACTTTAATTTTTTATGTTTTGGGCCGAAATCTAGTGTATGTTGAAGGAATTATGATTTCCGAAAGCTTTGGCCACTGAAGTGATTCACAAGAAAGTTTCAGCAGTTAGCAACGTTCCCATCCACGGTTAGGACCTACGGACCGTAGATCTACTGACGGTCCGTACTGGTCAACCGTCGATGGGGACAAAAGCTAGGTCCTCTAGTGTGTCGACCTACGGACACGACCTACGATCCGTAAGTGGACCTACGGACCGTAAGTCCCGACCGTAGGTCAACACTTAACCAATTCTTCAGACTGAGTTCTTGGGGGGGGATTCTTCGACACGAACGACGGATCGACAGTATGGACCGTAAGTCCATCTACGGTCCGTCGATAGCGTCCGTAGGTCCCACTTGTGTCACCAGAAACCTGTAGTCTCATCCAAGTTTCCCCCATTCCTTTCTCACTTCTCATCCAAGTTCCTAGTTATTACACCTATGTTTCACGGTTGTTTCCAACAATCCAAAGTACGTCTAAACGTCAAGAAACCGTCTATAATGTGTGATCAAATACCTTGAATTCATAATTCCAATTCAAGGAAAGTTAGTTTCCAAGTCAAGTGAAGTTAGACGTCAAGTGAAAGAGAATAGAGTTTCAAGTCGAGTTAAGTCAAGAGTTCAAAGTTGTGTTCTTTTCTCAAAAGCTATTAGGGAACTAAGTATTCCCAAAGAAGTTTGTAAATGTTTTTACATTTGAGTAAGAGGGGAAACGTGATTTCCAAAGGAGCCTTTGGGCTAAGTTTTGAGTAATTATCTCAACTAAAGAAAGAAGTTTATTTTAAAACACTTACGAGCCAAAGTATTTTTAGGAGTAGTATTGAGCACCGAATTGGAGACACGAGTTCATATAACTCAACTCTCCATAAGAACCATGCGCCAACATGGGATTTCTCGGATCATACTTTTTAGATGATCACGAAAGTTAAACTAGTGGATCCACTAAGTAAAGTAAGCTTCCTATATCACGGCAAGATATATGATGGTCCTTGGCAACGCGAGGTAAGGCGTTGTATCATCACTAGTGCTCATAGTGGTAGTTGTCGGTTAAAGAATCTCCCACTAAAGTTATATTACTTTTATATAAGTAAAGTTGCTTTTGTTATTGTTTTATCATTAACGAGCTGAGTTGTTTATCTTTGTTTTTACAAGCCATATATATATTGCATGTGTTATCTTGTTTTATATATATATATATTGAGTTCGGATTATTCATGAGTTGCACAGAGCCAAGGTAAGAGTTCCTTTCTACTCTGTTCAAGCTTAAGTAGTGGTTTAGTTTTCCAGCTCGCATACTCGTACATTCTATATACTGATGCCAGTTGGCCTGCATCATTTTATGATGCAGATACAGGTACCCCGGATCAGCATCCTGCGCGTCGTTGATCTAATTGATCATTCCAGAGTCAGTGGTGAGCCTCCTTGCATTCCGGAGGACTCGATCTTTTGTTTTTCTGATTTTTGTTTTATTAGGATGTTACGGGGTCTGTCCCAACATCCATCCTAGTATGTTTAGAGGCTTCATAGACAGTCAGTCAGTTAGTTGGAGTCTCTCTTCTGTATATATATAATATCCTATTTTTGAGACTTGAGTTGCCCTTTGTGGCCAGACTTTCATTAGTTGGTTGTGTTATAACCTTTTATTTCTTTGAGTTACGTTTCCGCTGAGTTAAGAAAGCCAGGCCAAGGGTCCGCTTGGGGCCAGTAATGGTCTCCGAGTGCCGGTCCCGCCTAGGGTGTAGGCTTGGGGCGTGACAATCAGAGACAAACCTTTCATATCTTCCAGAAGCTCATCAATGAGACCACTCATGAAACCTGCTGATCGGAATGATTGGTGCAACGGTGGTATTAGTTTCTTCAATGGATAGTAGTACCCATCTCTAGGTGGTTGCCAATCAAGCCACTCATCAGTAGTATATTTGTATCCCAAGCCAAAAGTGGTTGAATGACGAACGACTTGAATATGTTCAACTATTCCTTGTAGATTAGCACCCAAACCTTTTCCAAGCTCAAAACCAAACCAGGCCATCATATCTATGATCTTCTGGCTAAACCAAGGTTGCACTTCAATGTTGCCAACAAGCTCAACGGTATGGTACATCTCACCGTCTAGATGACCTCTTCCTTCTATCGCGTACACAGGATGTCCCTTTTCCCCATGGACTACAACCTCTTCATGATCCCATTCAAACTTCAAGCATTGATGAAGAGTAGATGGAACTGCTCCAGCCATGTGAATCCAAGGTCGACCCAACAATAGATTATACGAAGATGGTATGTCCAAGACCTGAAAAGCTATTGGGAAAGCAGCAGGACCAATGAGCATATCCAAGGTTATTTCCCCAATAGTACCCCTCTGAGAGCCATCAAAAGCTCTCACATTCATCTTCCAGGTTTGGATCTTTGCACTATCCACGCCTAGCCTTGTTAACGTGCTCAGAGGGCAAATATTCAAACCAGAGCCTGAATCAACCAAGGCTTTGGTGATTATCTTGTCCTGATATTGAACTGAAATGTACAAAGCTTTATTGTGGGTTGTTCCTTCAATTGGCAACTCATCTTCATGGAAAGATATTCGGTATGCCTCAAAAACCTACCTGACCATTTGGGCTACCTTTTCTTGAGTGATGTTAGATGGGACATAAGCTTCACCCAGGACTTTCAAAAGCGCATTTCGATGAGTTTCGGAGGATTGCAGCAATGATAGGATAGATATTTGAGACTGGGTTTTACTCAGTTGCTCAACAATAGAGTATTTTTTTGCTTGCACCTTCTTCCAAACACCTGAATTTTCAAGTTCTACAATTGGTACCTTAGACTTGCTAGCGCTTCCCTACATCAAGTTGTCAGGAGTGTAAATTCTTCCTTATCTAGTAACTCCTGCTGCAGTGTCTGCTTCTTCCACTTTTGTTTTTCCTTTTCTGTAGTCCCATGGAACATCATGGGTATCATACTGGACAGGGAACGACGCCCTATAAAAAGTGAATGGAGGTGTCAGCATGGTAACCTCAACCTCAAACGGAGCACGCCTTTGCACTACCATTGGAGTCTGGGCGGTAGCAGTCATTGCTTCTTCTGGCTCAAGGACCTAGATGGATTTCTCTCAATCTGAGGTATACTCGACTTCTACCATGTTGACCTGATGGTTAGGCAGATGGTTACTTGCAATATTTGGCATTGGATCCTTGAGTTGGATGACTTTAGTATCAATCAGCATTTGAACCTTATCTTTCAGGGCTCTGCAACCTTCTGTAGTGTGCCCTTTCATCCCAAAATGGTAGGCACAAATCTTGTTAGGGTCATACCATTTTGCGCGGACATCCACAGGCAATGCAAGAACTTGGGTGACATAGCTAGCCTCTTTCAGTCTCTCATAAAGCTGGGTCATGGGCTCAGCCAGAGGGGTATAGTTCTTTGCAGGTCTTCTTTCATATGAAGGTCTGTTTCGATAATTCGGTGTTTGAGTGGGTGGTGGATTTTTGAAGTATGATGGCTGGGCATTATAGACAGGATATGAAGCTTGTTGATATTGAGGAGGAACATTTTGGTAATATACTGGAATGGGGTTGGGAGATATGGGTGGTGGAGCTGAAGGATATGAAGTTTGGGGATATGGAGATGAAGGATATGGAGACGAAGGATATGGAGATGGAGGTGGGGTTGTTGATTGGTACTTATAAGGGGTTCTGGTTTCCTGAGCCATCATGACTGAACCTGCTTTCTTTCGATTTTCTGCCATTCCCCCGAATTGCAGAGCTTTGTTGGTGGCTTGTAAGGTTTCAAGGTTGATGATAGTCCCACTTTTTATGCCTTCTTCAATTCTTTCGCCTAATTTAATAATTTCAACGAAACTCTTCTCAGCTACAAGCATCATCATGTCATAATATTGTGGCTCTTGAGCACGGATGAAGTAGTCTTTCATCTGAGATTCTTCCATGAGAGGTCTGGCTCTGGCCGCCTCAGACCTCTATCTTATTACATAATTCCTGAAGGATTCACTAGGCTTTTTCTTCAGGTTTTGGATTAGAACCAGCCAGGTGCATTTTCTACATTAAATCCAAACTTGTTCATGAATTTTGTTGCCATGTCTACCCACTCATCCCATTTCCGAGGGTCTTGCTCAATATACCAGGATAGAGCCTCTCCGGTGAGACTTCTCATAAACAGCTTCATGAGTATCCTCTCATCTCTCCCCACCCCTACAAGCTTGTCACAATACATTCGTAGGTGGGCTTTGGAATTTCCAATGCCATTAAACAGTTCAAAAATTGGAAGCTTGTATCCTTCAGGCAGTTCTACGTTGGGATGTATACATAAATCCTCATAGCTCAGTCCTCCCAACCTCTTGCTTCCTTCCACATGTTGCACCCTGCTGGCCAAGTTATCTAATCTCTCGGTCAGGGTTTTTATCAGAATGTCCTTTTGGGAGGACTCTGATTCGTGGTAGTTATGGGTCAGGGGAGCAGTTTCCACATAGATGGGGTTGAGGTTGTTATTTCCGAGAGTATATGAAGGATTTGTATTTGGAGCTTGTTCTGAAATAGTTGGCTTAGTTTGTTGGTGGTAGTGGTAAAATGGAATTTGGGTATTTTGGGCATGAAGTGGTGGGAAAATATTTGGATGAGTGGGTTCAGGTCGGGTTATATTGGTTCGAGGATTGTTTGGCATGGTTGTTTGGTTAGAGTGAGGAGGATTGCCTATATTTTTGCCAAACTGGGTTCCAAGAGAAATAGATAACTTGGCCAAATCGCGCATATCCGCTACTTCTTCTTCTAAATCCTGAATCTTGCGCTCAAGTCTAAGGACGAGGTCACTTGGAAGTTGCCCTTCCTCAGAAGTTAGTACTCTTTCGTTGCTGCTGTTATTGTCAACCATTTTACACTTGTCTCTGTAGTCCGTTCTTTGAGGAGGAGGAGGAGAAGAAGGGGTCCCTTTTGATCGTGTATGTGCCAGAATGAAGAGCAGATCAACCTTGGGAATGAGAAAAACAATGGAATCAATAGAAAACAGTGTTAGGGGATTAGAGCAAATAATAATAATAATAACATGTTATTTGAAATAAACGCCCTAGATGCAAGGGACCTCGTTGAGCCAGAGGTAGGCCTAAGACGACATATAAGTGATGCATAATGATTAATTCAAGCCTTATTTGCCAATTGGAGTTTAGAGTTAGAGAAATAAAACGATCTTTATTTATTGAATAAATTCAATTTATTATATCAGACTAAAACAAAACTAGAAATAAACTAAAGGGCTAGGGATAACATGAGGAAATAAAAATCCTAAAAAGAAAAAGGGTCAATGCTGGTCTCCAATGTTAGGCACAATCTGTTGCCTCATTTCTGGAGTGATCTCATAGTTGCGGTTGAGGAGGTTGCGAGCCCATCTTCTTTCCTTTTCATCGCCAAAACCTGGAAGGCCTTCTTCGCTCAAATCTGCATGCTTAGCGTCCTCCAAAAGCCACACATAATATTCTGGTGTGCAGAAGGGTCGATGCTTTCGAACATCAATAGTTACTACTCTTTCCCACCTTCGCAGTATGGTGCCTACTTGTGGTATTTCTGGCCCAAAATCATACTCATATTGGCTCATATGGGATCGCAGAGGTATCATTTGAATTTGACCAAACTGTCGAAGGACTCGGAGTGGTGCGTATGGTTGCACGCCATTTAAACCAATGAGCTCGATAAAGTAGAGTTAATTACCTCTTATAATGACACGACGAGGCTTCAACCAGTAGTATTTCCATTGAATGTTGATGGCCGAACGTTCCTTCAAGTACACAAACCAGTCCTCCATTCCCACAGGGGAAACAAAATATTTCATTCTTGAGGTATGATTGATGATTTTATTCCCCATAGTCCCTCTAATAATATCTATCGAATTAGCTCTTTGGTAGAAATGCTCAATAGCCCAGAGTTGCAGTAGAAAATTACACCCCTCGAAATACCTTTATCTTTGATACACTTGGTGAATGCCCTTATAATTTCTGCCAGTATCATGGGGACTATAGTTTTTCCGCCTGGAGCCATCATACGGACCACATAACTTAAGCTAGTGTGTATTTTTCCTTCTTCTCTAGGAAAAACTAATGAGCCCAACAGTGCGACAACGAAAACATTAAGACGGTATCTTTCCCACTTTGTAGGAGAGCAAGCAAATTCTCTGTGGAAGTTTTCATGGCCTTCCTCGTTTCCATAATGCGAGTATAGAAACTCTAAAGAAATCCATCCCTCTTTCAGACAAAGCAAACTCGGATTATGACGCATGCCCATTTATTTCAGGAAGGATCTTAGTGTTGGCTTGTGTGGTACAATCATTTCACGATCTTTGTAAGAGAGACCAAGAAACCCATCAATCTCTTCAATCGTCGGGGTTAGTTCAAAATCCTTAAATTTTAACACTAGCCTTTCAGAATCTCAAAACTTCAATAGTGCCTTGATCAAGTGACGGTCTGACTCGACAGAGATTAAAGCAGTAAGACCACCTAGTAGTTCGTTTGCCTCCAACTCTCGATTCCTTTCAATATCCTTCCACCAGATCTTTAAGGTAGGATTCACTTTGACTACCATTTGCGTGTTTGGAAAATGAGGATAGACCATGACTCTGCAAACAAACAACAAACAAAATCTAAACTCCATATTGGCAAATTTGGCTTAATTTAATTACTATGATCACATTGACACATAAATATGCAATTTGTCTAAAGGGTGTTGGGGACCTTTAGACGATAAGATGGCTACTAATCATGCGAATTGACACCAAGGGTCAAACCACCTAGGGTTTATGCGTCATGTATGACCTAAGCAAATTTTCCAAGAGTTGGCTTGACACGAATTTGAAAGGGATTCTATGCGAGAAGGCTCGTGATTTCCCGGTAGTAAGACTACCCGTTCCGTCCACGCATATGCCGACTCTCTAAAATTGGGTGTTTGAAGAGAATTGGAGTAGTTGTGAGAGGTGCAAAGGCACAACATCACGGTACAAAAAAGAAAAAAAAAAAAGGGTCTCAATTGGGGGAAGTATGAACGGAATGTCAGTTATCAAAGCAGTAACATTTAGCACTTAGATGGAAAATAGTAACACATAAACAGTTTTATGAAAAGTGGTAAAAAAGCAAGTAAGTAAATATATGCATAGACAAAAGAAATAAATATACAAGCATTGAATAATCAAGCAAATAAGGAAAAGGGTATGAGATTAAACATGAAAATACTCAAATAAAGAAAAAGGGAAAAGGGTGAAATATGAAAATAAACAATAAAGGAGAGGTAAAAGGGTGAAACATGAAAATAAACAAACAAGAAAGAAGAGTTTTGGGTGGAACATGAAAAACATATAGTAAATAAGGAAATAAATAAACAAGGAGAAATAACAACTTAACATGCTAATAACAACAATGAAATAACCAAGTAAACCCCACATAAGCATAAAACACATAATGGTAAGAACCTAATATCCCCAGCGGAGTCGTCATTCTGTCGCGCACCATTTTTCTCAAAACGGGTTTCGGTGCACGACCTAACAACTCTTTTGGGCTTTGGAGGAATTGAAGAGTCGCCACCTAACGAATTAAGGCGCGTTAGGGCAATTATCTAACCTAACTAAGTCTAGCTAAAGTTAACGAACCATAAATTAGGGTAAGGGTTCAAGTTACCTCGATGGAAAGGTGTTAAGTATCCCTCGAGGTCCACAAATGTGGGTCCCGACCGTATCTCATGCAATTATGTGGGGGTTACAAGTAGCATTTAAGGTCACTTTATTATTATTTATTTGATTAGCATAGTTACTAAGTGATAAATATCATTAAACATTTAAGGTCATTTCGATAATTTATTTAATTAATTAAGCATGCAAAACTAGACGATCACATAATTAAACAATTGAGATCATTTAAATTATTTGCTATTTAATTAAGCATACAGAGCTAACTTAAGTTATTTTAATTAGTTAAACATGCAAGACTAAGTGATATAATAAGCAAGAAATAAATATTTGAACAGTCAATAAAGAGAGGAGCGAGGAGACAGAAATTGCACAAATAGATAAGCAAATAATTTTTTATTTTGTTTTTATTTAAGCTACCCCAAATAATTATAAACACATAAAGTGATAAAAGGACAGAGAGACTCTGAAGGATTTTAGGATCAGCACTCGACTTTTCTTTATTTCGGTTGGCTTCTCATAGGGACAGACGAAACCAAAGTTTGTCATTTAACCGAGTCGATGTCATCATCTCCATAGGGCCTAAGCTACCCCTACCCTACCATCGCATGCTTTTCGTCTCTAAAAGGTGCCTAGCGTCCCCGCTTAAGGTTCGAGAGGCATTGGACTACTATGGTGGATGTAGACAAAACAAAATATAATAGGCCCACCTAGACACCAAGTCAAACATGTTGGATGAGCATTTAAGATTAGACCATGATGTGAAATTTGTGTGGCGATCAATTCAACAAGTACGGAGATTAATCATTTAAAGGCAGAATAGTTAATTACGACACATAAAATTATTAATTACTTCATGCGGATTTAATCTGGGCAGATTTTAAAACATGCTAGATATTAATCTTTGGGTGAGGGAATAACTATTGTAGAAAATAAATGAGCAAACAGATAAATATTTAGAGCATTTTGATCAATTTTCTTATGCAAGTTCAGTGAGGAATTAGTTATTAAGCATGATGCTCATATCAAATAGCTTTAGTTTTACTAATATGATAAATCCTATGGGCAAGATTAGCACGCTGATGATAAATAACATACTTCTTATTAAAATAATTAACTTAGCTCTAGCATTTATTTTGTCAAATGAACATGTTGATTTAACTAAGCAGCACAATACCCACATAATTGACATGTCGAAATTATTTAACAAAAGACCTAAGGTCGTGATATTTAATTAATTATATGCTGAAGTTAGTATTAATCCCATAGACATGCATTGAAGATAAACGGGAATAGATAATTTAAGCCTATATTCATGCATACTACACCTAGATAACAGATAAAAAAATTGAATCCTATAGGCATGCTTTCTAACTTTTCATAAAAAATTTAATTTATTCGAATGTTATATATAATGGGTACGACTGGAAACAAGCAAGACAAGCAGACAAAAAAAAGCAATTATTATTTTACTATACTATTATATGC
The DNA here is from genome assembly GCA_029007595.1 of Solanum commersonii. NCBI lineage: Eukaryota > Viridiplantae > Streptophyta > Magnoliopsida > Solanales > Solanaceae > Solanum > Solanum commersonii. Next base: position 39,027 of record JAJTWQ010000425.1, read on the forward strand.
TAGTATGTGATTACACAAATGGAAAGTTTATTTCATATGTAGTTAAAGAACATTGAGAATGGACGGCCAAGCATAGAACATGCTTATACCTTAAACGACATTAAATATCGGCAAGATCATTTATTTTAAATAGATTTAGAGCAAGGAATGATCAAACAAATAAATCACACTCCTACAGGAGGGGAGAGAGAAGAGGGGAAGGGCGGAGCTGTGCCATTTGTTGGCAGCTTCGCCAGTCACCGGTGGTCCTCGCCGGCTGCTGCTGCTGCTATCGTTTCCGGTAGCTTTCGTCGGCTCCTGGTTCTTGGCTCGCCTGGCTTTTTCCATCGCCGGAGTTGCTTGATGCACTTTGCCGGAAAAAATGGAGAGAACGAAGGGGAAAGGGAAGAGGGAGGCAACGCTAGGAGGAGAAGAGAGGAAGATGAAGAATTAAAATGTTAGGGTTTCTTTGGATAATTTAGAATATGATATGATAACATATGTGATTTGGGCCATTGATTTAGAAGAGATTAACGGTTAGGATTGATTACGAGAGATCAATGGCTTAGATTAAAAGATGAGGTTCTCAGATTTGGTTTCAAAAGGCTATAATTGAAATAAAAAGGTTAAAGTTGAAATGCATTTTTGAATTGAATGGCTAGAAATGAAATAAATTAGAATAGAATAGACTATTGTTTAAATAATTTAAAGGAGGAATAAGGAGATGCTATCTGATTAATAAAATACTAAATATTTTCCATGTATATTATACACATCTAAGTTTTAAAACATTTAAAGAAGTAATTATTATAATAATAAAATAATTTAATGATATTTACAATAATTTTCAAGATTATGCATGCTAACATATATGATTTTTTAGATAAAATTGATTAAAAATTTTAAACTTAAAATATACTTTAAGTACGTATTAGTCGAATAGTATTCCAAGAGGGTTATAGGTCGGTCAAAATTGGGTGTCAACAGAGTCTCAAAATAGAATATTTATATATATACATAAATGATAGACTCAATACTAACTGACTGACTGACTGTCTATTCAGCCTCTATAATACTGAGATGGACGTTGGGACAGACCCCACAACATCCTAATAAAATAAAACTAGGAAAAATGAAATAATAGAGTCCTCCGGAATGCAAGGAGGCTTACCACTGACTCTGGAGTGCTTAGCTGGATCAACGGCGTGCTAGATGCTGATCTTGGGTACCTGTGTCTGCATCATTATAAGATGCAGGCCAACTGGCATCAGTACATGAAATGTACGAGTATGCAAGCTGGAAAGCTAAGCAACATAGGCTAGAAGGAAATCTGAAATACACTGAATAACTTACCTAGCTTAACTCAACTCAACCTGACTGACTCATTTCAATATAAAACAATTTAAAACAAGTGCATTATAAAGAAAAGCTGTGTAAAACCTGCTATAAACTCTGTGTGTATACAAAGATACAATAAGTTTGAGATGTATGTAGAAATACAAATGAACTAATGTATTTGAAAAAAATACAATAATTGTTGTGGAAGTTTCTTTAACCGACAACCATCACTTAAGAGATATAGTGATGATATAACGATCAACCTCACGCTGCCAGAGCATCCTATACCCGGCCAAAGGTATAGGACCTGAACTGTCTAATGGATCCACTAGTCTAATTTGAAAAGGATTCATCTAAAAAGTATGAACCTCTTCTACCCATGATGGCTACATGGTTCTATGGAGGCTGTGGGTTCTTTGAACGCTTTCCCAATTCGGTGCTTAATACTATTCCAAAAAATGTACTGACTCCTATATTTTTAAAACATATTTCTTTTTGCTGATTTGAGATAATTACTCAAAACTTAGCTTAAAGGCTATCTTGGAAATCTCAGTTTCCTCTCTTGCTTCATTTAGAAAGCGATTACTTTTTCTGGAAAACTAGCCCGAAGGCTCTTTGGAGATCTTAGTTCCAATCTTGTTTAAATGTGAAAACATTTCTTTAAAACTTCTTTGGGAATACTTAGTTCCCTAATAACTTTTTAGAAATAAACTTGACTCTATACTCTTTACTTAAAACTCTATACTCTTTACTTAACTTGAAACTTGAGCCTTAAAATGAAGTTAAAGCATTCAAATAAGATTCTTGAAAAACTTTAAAGACTTCATTTGAAAGGTAGAATCTGTCTTCTGCCGAATTACCGCATTACCCTGCTAGAATTGTAAGGTCGTACCCCTCTAATACCAGGAAGGATTAGGAAAGGACAGTTAGCTCCCTGAATAGCTATTTTTTCTGACATGAAATTTTGAAACATTCATTGTACGTTTCCATCTTTTATGTCGTGAAAGACTTTAGCCCATGCTTCCCTAGTGCTGTGGATCTTGAACTTATTGATGCTCAAGTGAAACTCATAATGGTCGAGGTGACTTTCTTTTTGTGGTTCGGCCAATTTTTGTTGCTGAGTCTCGTATGTCTTCACTAGATGTTTAGACATCCACCACTGTAGCAAGATATTACAACCTTGAAAAAATGGAAACCCGTTTTTGCATTGACCCAAAGATCGGTAGATGTCGGCCAGAATGATCGGGGCTAGGTTGAAATATTTCTTAACTTGTCCTTTCTTACCAACACCCTCGAAGATGGCGTGTGTAACCATGACAACCCGAGCGTCAATTTCATTCCCTTCGCCTTGAGGGAATACCATAGTCCCTAAAAGGCATACGACAAATGCTAAAGTTTGAGTTTGACTTCAATTACTGTGACTATGAAACTCATTCTGGTTGGCTTATCTGGTAGCAAAATGTGATGATCTGGATGGTTTTTCCTTTTCTGGCACGTTCCAACGTTGTCTAGGCAATCTTTGATTTCTTCAATAGTTGGTGTCATTTCAACATCTCCGAAGCGAAACACCATCCTCTCATCATCCCAGAATCGAGTGACTACCTCAATGAACTTAGGCCAAACTCTGAGATTCATTATCGACGGGAAGTGACCTAAGTGAATGGAAAGTTCTCTTTTCTGATATGCATTGAGATTGTACCACCATACACGGAGAAGGTTTGATGTTTCGGTGACCATCTTAAATCTCAAGTGTTGCTTGGCCATCTACAAAAATATACAAATAATTAGATACCCCCCAAACCCAAAATACAACATTTTATCAAATAGCGCATATATCCTTCAAACACGTAAGCATGAGCGTCCGTTTAGGTCGTGGGCCCTTTGGACTCAAGGTGGTCTTTCTAATGGACCCGACACGCCTTGGGTATCGGGTCATCTTAGGCCAATGTGCTAAATTTCAGGGATTTAGTCTTGCTCTATCTTAATATGACTAAGAGTGAGTTTTCTTTAAAGTAGATTGGTGACCCAAGTGGACTACATGGGCTGGGACAATTAACGACCATTGACTATCCAGTAGCCAACTACATTCGTCAGGGTGCCCCGAGAACAATTTGGTTAACGAACGACTGCAGCCCGCATAATCGTCCTTTGAGTAAAAATAAAAAAAAAGCGTCGTTTGACGGAATATGTTATGCCATGAATGCAACAGTTTATAACAATTTAAGCATATTAAGCACAAATAAACAATTCAGCAATTAATAATAATTAGTCAAATAGTCAAATCTTATGGTTAGAACCTAATTAAGTCCTCAGCGGAGTTGTCATTTCTATTGTGCCGTAATTTTACTGTATTCAGAAAAATCACTTTTTGAAATGTTCTAAGTATAAAACAATTTGAGAAATACTTAGAAAGAGTCGCCACTTAATTTTTTAAAGAAATTGAGAAAACTTATAATTTTCAAATATTTAAACAGAAAAAATCATTTGAAAATACCAAAGAGGGTTCGGGGTTCAATTTACACTTCGAGAAGGGTTTAAGCATTCAAAGTGTCCGCTAACGTGCGGTTGACCTGTGATTTGACTAAAATATATTTTTTACTATTTTTTAGGAAAATAAAAATAAATAATGATTTAGCATAAAAAATATAATAACTTACAATATATTTGATTAACTTTAAGAAAAATAATTAAATAAATGATACATTTTATATTATTTTATTTTTTAGAGGAAAAGATCCAAAATAGAACAATTGACTCGACATACAAGATTAGAATATTAATAAAATTAGATTAATTAGAATTTATTTGATGAATTTGAAATAAATAATTTAAACCGATTTAATAAATTTAAGCATGAAAATCATTTCTTAATTAATTGAAGAATGAGAGCAAAGTTTTGACTAACCCTTTTTTGAGAAAATGTCCAAGTAAAGAATACATACATACATATATATAATTTTAAGTTACTTGAGGAATAAATACTTTGACCTTTAAATCATTTTTTAAACAAGTAAAAAGTGATCGAGTGTGAGACATTAAAGAATAGGTTGTTGTTTTATATATTATTTTTTTTTAAGAACAAAAGATTTAACTTAAAAAAGTATAATTTGGCCAACATTTTTAATTAATAAAATAGATCTAAAAAAAAAAAAGTTAAAAGTTAACCAACACAAAGAAATAACTCGTCTTTTGGGAATCTAATTAAGTTAATTAAAATTTATAAAGTTAGAGTTAAATAGCAAACAATAAATAATCGCAATTAAATAATTAACGAGTAAGGGAGAAATGAATTTGGGCCTCCTTTTGGGCCCATTTCGCTGGAATTTTGGCCTTTAAACCAATCCCCTTTTTGGTATACAACTAATGTATATCAGTGTATATCGACATGTATATCAGCCCTTTTTATGTATTTCTTTCTCCCGGACACCACCTGTATATCACCTCAGCCCCATTTTCCCACATTTTTTTACCTATATATTGATGTATACCGAATGTATATAGTGTATAATGAATGTATATTGTCCATCTTAGGACTTTTGGAGGCTTGTATTTCAACTACAGCCTTTTATTTACCACCTTTGACCTGTTCGTCAGCTTCTCTATTCCCAGGGGAGTGACTCGGAGAACAAATGGATTTGGGCCTTTATAGCTCTCTTAGAATGCAAAGGGGAGAACGATGGGGTCCAAGATGAACTCGAGTTGGTGTCGCATGTATCAAAATAAAGGGAGAGGGAATTAGTTAAGAGTTTTGAATAATTCAAAATACAGTTGTGTCTTCAACTAGAAATAATCATGATATAACTAATTCAAGATATCTACAAATTACTACAACCGTACAAAAAGGTATTAACATATGAAGTATCACTAATGCTCACCACGTGATATACTACATACTACTTCCAATAATTTCATCTTGACATATTAGCAAACAATCACATGCTATAAATGCTACCAAATAAAAAAAATAATGAGCAAGCTAGTAAATGATGCTAACCGTTAAAAACAAAAATCTTTAAATTCAATCACATTATATAGAACACCACAATTATACAAAGACAATTTTGAAAACAAAACACCTTACTGTAACTAACCATGATGTTGGAAACAAATTTGTTAACTGAAGACTAGCACATTATTTCAAAAAATAAAGAATAAAAATAAGCGTATGAACAATCATGGTCAGTAGAGCAACACGACACTAGGCTGATTCAAGACATAGAATGACCAAACTCTCGCCTAATAACATGCTAGAAAACGAAAAGGGGTAAACAACACGAAGAGGAAAAGAACCAAGGCTGCCCATTACTCGACTCACATGATTCATGCTAACTGGAATAATAAATAAAGTAAAGACACATTTTTACATATCACAAAATTACAACCCCGCGAGATGAGATTGACAATGAAACAATACACAAAAATGGGAAAGAAACCAACTTAAAGCCACCCGGAGTCATCAAGACTCCTAGCGAAACAAACTAAAAAGAAGAAACACTTAAATAAACAGAACGAAGCTATTTCAAAATAAATAACAAATCAAAACCATTTCCCAAATTTCCAGCACTCAAAACGACTTACAATGAAAACAGTGAACAAGTCAACACAATAAGAAATAAAAGGGCATGGGCCTAAATAAGATTTACCTTTCGAAGTGCAGCAAAACTAGGACAACAACGAGCCTGAGAGGAGCGATTCTTTTACCACGAACTTCGAAAACGAACGGCAAGCTAAGAAAATTCGAGAGTCGATCTTCTCCGAACTTAGAAACAGAAAACTAGACATAAAAATTTTACAGTGTAGAAATGACTATTGATGAGTAACTCCAAAACCTCTCCTTATGCTTGCTGCCCCCCTAAATTGAAAGCAAAGATGGATTTTTATAGGAGAAAATTAATTCAATTAGAGGGGAAACAGATTAAAAATTTGAATTTCAAATCCCTTTTCTCTAGGAAATAGTAGAAAGGATGGGGCTTTCGACAAAAAAAGAGGACGAGGGGACGGGATGAGTATGGGCGCTGCGGATGTCGACGTTGTCGGGTTCTCCGCGATTTGGTGGGATTTCGCGTGAAGAAGACGATATTAGGGCAGTGGGGTTGCGTCGCTATAAGGAAGAAGAAAGGCGCGTGGGATCGTCTGGTTTTTGTATTAAGAATGCGTAAAGGTGTGGTCTGGTACTGTATTGAAAGAATTGTAATGTTGGAATGGGCTTGGATCGGGTCAGCTATTGGGATTGAAGGATATTGGGCTGCTGTATTTTGAATGGGCTGGGAATATTGAATTGTTGAATATTGAGGTTTGGGGTTTGGAATGGGCCGGGTTGAACAAAATAAATGGGTTAGAGTTGGTCTCAAAATTGAGTTAAGTTGGAGGTTAAAGATGGGTTAGATCTTGGAGTTTAAGAACTAGCCAAATTGAGTTTAATTTAGAGAGTTTGACTAAAATTTAAACAAGACGAATTAATATTAATTAATTAATGAGCTTCTTAATCTTAACAAAATAAAATAACTAACTTAATTATAAACTAATTAACTAAAAAATGAAATAAAATTAACTATTGACCAACTAACATAATAAACAAAATATTTAATTAAAGAACAAATCTTTTTTTTAACGGTTTTTGACAATTTTTGAAAGGTAATAAATATGTACACAATTATGCAAAAGTATACATTATTTCAAAAATTATAAAAAGAGAAAAAAAAAAAGAAAAAAAAAGAAAGTGACAAAACCATTTTAAAATACTTGAAAAATAGTTTAAATTTTATATAGTCAATGTCACGCCCCGAGCCTACACCCTGGGGGGGGACCGGCACCCGGAGACCATTTTTGGCCCCAAGCGAACCCTTGGCCTGGCTTTCTTAACTCAGCGGAAACCTAACCCAACCAAATAACTCAATGCAATGCAATATTACAAAACAACTTAACTTATAAAATATGGCCATAAAGGCAACTCGAATCTCAAAATAGAATATTTACATAAATGAGAGACTCAAAACTAAGCGATCGACCGTCCGTCTATGAAGCCTCTAAAATGCGAGATGGATGTTGGGACGGACCCGCAACATCCTAATAAAACAAAAAAAACTAAGAACACAAAATAATTGAGTCCTCCGGAATACAAGGAGGCTCACCACCGACTCGGGAGTGCTCATTTGGATCAACGACGTGCGGGATGCCGATCCAAGGTACTGTATCCGCATCATAAGACGATGCAGGCCAGCGGCATCGGTACATGGAATGTACGAGTATGCGAGTTGGAAAACTAAGCAACATAGGCTAGAAGGAAATTTGGAAGAAAGCGAAAAGTTTACCTTGCTCAACTCAACTCAACCCGACTGACTTTTCTCAATATAAGGCAATTTAAAACAAGTGCGATATAAAGAAAGATTTGTTTAAAACATGTTAAAAACTACGTGTGTATACAAGGATACAATAAGCCCGAGATGTATATAGAAATACAATGAACCGATGTATCTAAAAATACAATAATCTCGTGTATGAAAATACAATAAGCTATTTGTGGGAGTTTCTCTAACCGACAACCATCACATAAGAGCTATAGTGATGATACGGTGATCGACCTCACGCTGCCGGAGCATCTTATACCCGGCCAAAGGTATAAGACTGAACCGCCTAATGGATCCACTAGTCTAATCGAAAAGGATTCATCTAAAAAGTATGATCCTTTTCTACCCATGGTGGCTAACATGGTTCTATGGGGTTTGTGGGTTCTTTGAACGCTCCCGATTCGGTGCTCAAGACTACTTCCACAAATACTTTAGCTCATAAGTGTTTTAAACACATCTTTCTTTAGTTGAGGTAATTACTCAAAACTACCCTCTTAAAAGAGGTAATTGCTTTTGAAAACTCTTTCTAAAAGAACATCTCAAAACCATATTTTTAATATGATCATTGATGACTCGGGATATTCATCTTTGCTTAAACATTGATGGTATATCTAGAGACCATACCGCTTAAACATTGATGACATACTCGATTTGTCATGCTAATCATGTTTTAGAAACTCTTTTTGCAAAACTCATCTTTTCTCAAAAAGAGATAGTACTCAAACTTCTCAAAACTCTTTTGAAATCTCGGTTTCCTCTCAACTTAAAATGTGAAAACACTTATAAACTTCTTTGGGAAATACTTAGTTCCCTAATTACTTTTGAGAAATGAACTCAACTCTTGACTTAACTTGAAACTCGATACTTAACTTGGAACTCTATATTTAACTTGGAACTCTATACTTAACTTGGAACTTGAGCCTTAAAATGAAGTTAAAATGTTCAATAAAGACTCTTGAAAAGCTTGGAGGACAGGCAAGCTGCCCAACTTTTCTCCTTCATGTTGCCAACTTTAAACCCTCTCAACCTCAAAGGTTCTTTTCCCCAAACACTTGGGGTTATAAACCCCTCAACATACAGTGGATTCCACTAAAAAAAACGCACCAGATCCTGTCCCAAATCAGCAAGACTTCAACAACACAACCAACAACTTCAACAACCAAAATAAGTCTTTTCTTGGAATTAAAAACGAGTTGGTGTGTGGGGGTATAAACCAACCAACACTAAGGATCATAAAATCCCTCAATATACAATAGACTTCAGCCCAAGAACACAACCAAATCATGTCCCACAACCAACAATAACTTCAACAACACAACTAACAACATCAACAACAACTAACAACTTCAACAACTTCCACAACAAATCCAATATTTTCTCAAATCATAAAAATGAGCTTGGTGTGGGGGAAAGGATCAACCCACACTAAAGAACTCACATACCTTGATAGGGATCACCCCCGACGAAATTCCACGACGGAAACTTGTTGATCTCCTCTTCTTCTCCTCTTCTTCTCTTCTTCTTCTCTTCTTCACTCTCAAGAACCCTAACTTTCTCTCTTTAAAAAATGATACAAACTGATATAAAATCAGTCTAACACTTTAATATAACCAAAACAATTGATTTGTGAAAAGACCAAAATGCCCTTAAAATTTCCGGACGGATTCCCTGCCAACTGCCCAACTTTCAAAGGGCATAACTCGCTCATACGAACTCGGAATCGAGTAAACTCGGTGGCGTTGGAAAGATCATTCCACAAGCTTCACAACCATAACTGGAACTACTCCTAACTCATCCTGAGCTAGGAGTTACGACTGCTCAAAGTTGGCCAAAAATCACTGATTTCCCACACTTGGCCAAAAAAATTTTTTCCAGATTTTTGAACTTAGCCAATTTCCAGATTGTGAATTTTTTTCCAAAAGTGACTACTTCCAATTTCATGCTTCTTCATATTCATTTTAAATTGTCGTATGTTACAGTCAATTATTTCAAATCGTTTGTAATTTAAGAAGCTCGATGATTAATCTATATTGTGGAGGTCCAAAATTGGGTGTCAACAATTGGCATTGAAACGAATCATGTCTTATTGTATAAATTGAAAATAATTTACAAGGATATGAACAATGTATTTGTTGGGTGTAAGTTAAACATGTAATTATATATATAAATTCATATATTGAATATATTTTTATATTTAGTTTTAATTTATCAATGAAAATAATAGAAACTTAAATAACTATCTTTGATTTATGTACACATTCAATTGAGAAGTCAAATATGAAAACCAACAACAAGAACATGATCTATTATGCACCTTATAAAATAAAAATTAATGTACAGAAAAATAGTTCTAAAAATAAAAGGTAGTTTTTTTTTAATATGCCCATACGACATCTAAATTTTTTAAAATTCAAATACTTTAAGTTTTAAAATATTTATACTACTAAATTGAAATACACGTACACGTGTTCAAGAACGAGTAACAAAATAAAGAGAGGAAAAGGAAAGAGAAATTCCCTAAAAAAATATATTTCCAGACCTCTCCCCGTTCCCGCCAACGACTGCGGCAGGAGATTCTTCTCTTTTTCTTCTGTGACGAAATTACCCTTGCAATATTCCCAAACCGAGGAACAGCGAGGGGCAGTCTTTGGTAACAAATTCTTCTGTGTATAACGAACTATAAACACAACTCACGTTCTTCATTCTTCTTCATCGAATTTCCGATTCCGTTTTCCCTCTGAAGCAAAAAACATGAAGTTCTCAGATATGAAACTCCAGGCCATGAATGCTGTGAGAGCTTACTTCGTAAGGAATTGGACAATAGAAGACCTGATGAATAGTGGAGAAATGACCCAGCACGATTACGCAAGCTTGAAGAGGGTACATTCATTCTTACGGTTTCATTTATTCTTTATTTATGATCACAAATGTAAGAAATATTGTTCTACTTGATTAAAATGTTGATTATGAAAAATATAGTAATCGAGAGATGGAGGAATCGAGATTTTTCTATCTTGTAATCTCGTTACTGATAACTGTATTTGGAGATCTACTTGGAATCGATTCATAATGAATTTTGATTTTTCTGAATAGTTTACATGTATTGCCGTAATTCTTTCTCATCTTTTGTACTTGCCTTACTTAATTATTCAGGATTCATGATGAATTTTGATTTTTCTGAATATTTTACATGTATTACCGTATTTTTTTAGTGATAATCACACAAAACGATTGGCATAACTTGTAACTTTCTTTAGCATTTTGAGTAAAGTTTGGTATTGAAACCTTGCTCCCTATTTGGTCTTCAAAGTTGTTTTTGAATAGTTTGGATGAAATTGCATTCAAGCTTCCCAAAATGAATTCGTTTCATATAATTTTGGACGGAGGGATTAATTGTTTCATGCAATTTCTGGTTTCAGCATCCTGTGTTTGATCTTTTCTTTCTTTGCAAAACCTAGTTAGCTGGAGAAGATGCATTTTCACTTCTGCTTCCAAGTATTGGATTCCCCTTTTTTCCTGTAATTGATTAGTTTGCTGAAATATAGGTATATCTTACTCTCTTATTTGCCATGTGGAGCTTTACTTCTGGATCCTTCTCGCACTGGATATGGGAAGTGGGAGGGCAGTTCACAGTCCTTTCTTCTGTAGCAAGTTTACTCTGTCTTTACTTGATATCACCATTGAGAGTGGTACGTGAACTGTGACTTGTAAATTTTCTTCCAAGTTGATCTATTATTGAGGTTGTTTCTTATATTGTAAATCTTCTGTCTATGCAGAGGACGAGGGTCTTACTCTTGATGATTGCTGCCTTTTCCAATGGTGCTTCTATTGGCATTTTTACCAAATATTTCTTTAAAATAGATCAAGAGTACGACTAGAAATATGGCAGATATTTCTGTTGTTGATGTTCTATATGGTTGCTTTTACTGCTTTCGTAATATCATATTATCAGAAACCTGATTTTTGTAGTCTTCAATTGCGTACAGAGTAAGGCTTGATGCTGATTGGTATTTATACTTGTGATTACTTTATCCTTAATAATCATTGGATCTACTCGAAATCCTAACTGGAAAAATTAATATCCTTGTAGAAACTATTGTTTTTCATCTTTTATTAGAATGACTACCTACTCTGTGAAATTTCTTTCATAAGGCTTGTGAGAACAATAGCATTGGAGTGGATGAATTTGACATTTTTTATCATTCTTGCACACAGTTAGCTAAAAGTGGCTACTAGGATCACATAGGTTTTGATGAACCTGGAATGTCTGAAAATTTGTGCTTTAATGGCATGATCGATCACCTAGGTCTTTTCAGTTCAGAATTGGCATTATGCTTAGCATATGAATGGGAAATATTGAGCAATATGAGCATTGGTGTTGGGATGCTGGTCTGTTGTTAGGTTGTAAGCTATTGTTTTTGGACTTGTAAACTGATGACTTGTACTTCAGATTCCAATACACTGAAATTACTTATATCTTTTCATGATTTTAGGGGATCTTACTGGAGTTACAGTTAGAAATTTCTATCTCACCATTATGTACATTCTTAGCTAGCAGTATATGTTAATAGCACACAGAAATTCAGCAATATGATGACCAAATTGTGAAGGGGTTCTTCATTTGCACCAAGTAGGGCGAATAGATGAGTGAAACCAAGAAACATGACGAAATTATTTCCCACTGATTTCCTGAAGTCATTTCTAATATGACAAAGACATTTGCTTGCTCTTTCAATTTCTACATTATATTACATCTTAATGAATTCAATAGCAGTTACTTTGCTCCTTCTGTATGTGTAGTTGATTATCTCTTGCTCCATCTGTATGTGTAGTTGATTATCTCTTGTTGTTCTGTGTTCCTTATTTGAAGAATATTTTGATAATTTGAAAAATATCTAACTTCAGAAAGCATTCCTTGCTTTTGCTCTACAGCCTTGTTGTCAGCCTTTTGGCACCTCCAACACTTGGCATTGGATCTATCTGGTCTGAATCCTTGTTAACGAGGGAAAGGAGTGAAATCTATCTGGCCTGCCTGTTCTATTCTTGGGCTGTAATGTTCTCCACATTTGTTGCTACTAAATCAGAATTCATTGACAGCCAGACAGCTCAGTGGATGTTAAAGGTAAGCAGTTGTATGCATACAATGTGCTCACACACATCCTATAAATCATTACTTCTGTCTAATGAATGAATAATATGACTGACTTAATGATGAGTACTGCTTGTGTGATAGGTATGCATTGTGTTTGCATTGTTCATGGGATACGTTGTGGTATATAGCCAAGAGATATTGTATGATGCTCACTTTGGAGAAATTAACTCTGTCAATCGCACACTCACCGTCTTCTTCCGTTTACCGGGTATAGTGGTCCATGCTGCAAGACTATGCTTGGGTGCATAAATTGAGCAACACAGACAGAATCACAGAATGAATGCTGATACACTTGGAACTGTAGAATAAATAGATAGTATAATGCAGATGGGGAGAACTGTAAATGATGAATTCCTTTGTGGCTACGTTTTGCTGATTGAATTTGAAATTCGTCAGTCTGAAGCCAAGTGCTTTGAATGTTATATTCCTTGACCAAATAGTAATAGTATATTCTAGCGTTCCCAATTTTTTTCACAAAATTTTAGCTAGACACGAATGATTTGTTATATATTTCATTTTCTTGGAAATTATTTTCTCCATTGTCAAACACAACAAAAATACATGTCGGCTTTCTTTACAATGAACTGGAATTCATTATGGGTATATTCACATGTCGAAAAGCATGACGATAGAATTCGAACTTAACATCTATTATTATTGCTGATAAATAAAGAAAGAGAAAAAACATTTTTTCAACATATTTCACCAAAAACTAGCGCTTCAAGCAAAGATCTTCTCACGCTCTTGATTCCAACGGCACCCAAGGGCGTAACGCATGATACCAATAGATTAGAAGAAATCTTCATTGCAACTGATATGAATTATGATTAACGTGTGATGTTTTCGTTGTTTGTGATTTTGAGGTGCAGTTAAAGACTTTTTGATAAGAAAGTACAATTGTTCCCATTCCCATTTTCTCTCTGAAAAAAATAGAGAAGATGGATGAAGTTCTCAGAACTGAAACTCCTAGCTATGAATGCTGTGAAATCGTACTTCAATAGGAATTGTGGAAGAGAAGACACTGTCATCCGAGAGGAAACATTTAAAATAGGTAAAATCTACACCATCGATTCTCTACACGATGTTTGTACTCGTTTATCCAATAATTTTTTTTTAAAAAAAAAGAAAAAAGATGCAAAACTCAGCCAATAACTGAAAGGTAGAGCTGTAAATATTCCCAAACAGAGTAACAGCGAGGGGCAGTCTTTGGTAACAAACTCTTCTGTGTATAACGAACTATAAACACAACTCACGTTCTTCATTCTTCTTCATCAAATTTCCGATTCCTTTTTCCCTCTGAAGCAAAAAAACATGAAGTTCTCAGATATGAAACTCCAGGCCTTGAATGCTGTGAGAGCTTACTTCGTAAGGAATTGGACAATAGAAGACCTGATGAATAATGGAGAAATTCCCCAGCATGCTTACACAAGCGCTTGAAGAGGGTACATTCAGTCTTGCGGTTTCATTTTTTCTTTATATTTGATCACAAATGTAAGAATTATTGTTCTACTTGATTAAAATATTGATTATGAAAAATATTGTAATCGAGAGATGGAGGAATCGAGATTTTTCTATCTAGTAATCTCGTTACTGATAGCTGTATCAGGAGATCTACTTGGAATCGATTCAAGATGAATTTTGATTTTTCTGAATAGTTTACATGTATTACCGTAATTTTTCTCATCTTTTGTACTTGCTTTACTTAATTCTTCAGGATTCATGATGAATTTCGATTATTCTTAATATTTACATGTATTACCGTAATTTTTTCTTGTCTTTTGTACTTGCTTATGCTGTTAGTGATAATCAAACAAAACGATTGGCATAACATGTAACTTTTCTTTAGCATTTTGAGTAAAGTTTGGTATAGAAACATTGCCCCCTATTCAGTCTTGAAAGTTGTTTTTGAATAGTTTGGATGAAATTGCATTCAAACTTCCCAGAATGAATTCGTTTCATATAATTTTGGACTCAGGGATTAATTTGTTTCAAGCAATTTCTGGTTTCAGCATCTTGTGTTTGATCTTTTCTTTCTTTGCAAAACCTAGTTACTGGAAAAGATGCGTTTTCGCTTCTGCTTCAAAGTATTGGATTCTCTTTTTTTCCTGTAATTGATTAGTTTGCTGAAATATAGGTATATCTTACTCTCTTCTTTGCCATGTGGAGCTTTACTTTTGGATCCTTCTTGCACTGGACCCAGGGAGCGGGAGGGCTGTTCACAGTCCTTTCTTCTGTAGCAAGTTTACTCTGTCTTTACTTTATATCACCATTAAGAGTGGTACGTGAACTGTGACTGGTAAATTTTCTTCCAAATTGTTGATTTATTTTTGAGGTGGCTTCTTATATCGTAAATCTTCTGTCTATGCAGAGGACGAGGGTCTTACTCTTGATGATTGCTGCCTTTTCCATCGGTGCTTCTATTGGCATTTTTATCAAATATTTCTTTGATATAGATCATGAGTAAGACTAGAAACATTGTGCAGATTTCTGTTGTTGATGTTCTGTATGGTTGCTTTTACTGCTTTCATCTTTAATTAGAATGACTACCTACTCTGGACTTTTGAGAACAATGGCATTGGAAGAGTGCTCTTTCAATTTCTACATCTTAATGAATTCAATAGCAGTTACTTTGCTCCTTCTGTATGTGTAGTTGATTATCTCTTGCTGTTCTGTGTTTCCTTATTTGAAGAATATTTTGTTAATTTGAAAAATATCTAACTTCAGAAAACATTCCTTGCTTGCTCTACAGCCTTGTTTACAGCCTTTTGGCACCTCCAACATTTTCCATTGGATTTATGTGGTTTGGGTCCATGTTTACGAGGGAAAGGAGTGATATCTACTTGGGCTGCCTGTATTATTCTTGGGCTCTATGTTTCTCCACCTTTGTTGCTAGTAATGCAGACTACATTGACAGCCAGACATCTCATTTTTTGTTAAAGGTAAGCAGTTGTATGCATACAATGTGCTAACACACATCCTATAAATCATTACTTCTGTCTAATGAATGACTTGATGATGAGTACTGCTTGTGTGATAGGTATGCATTGTGCTTGCATTGTTCTTGGGGTACGTTGTGGTATATAGCCAAGAGATATTGTATGATGCTCACTATGGAGAAATTAACTTTGTCAATCGCACACTCACCATCTTCTTCCGTTTACCGGGTATATTGGTCCATGCTGCAAGACTATGCCTGTGTGCATAAATTGAGCAACACAAATAGAATCACAGAAGTAATGCTGATACACTTGGAACTGTAGAATAAATAGAGAGTAGAATGCAGATGGGGAATTTGAAATTTGTTAGTCTGAAGCCAAGTGCTTAGATTATTATATTCCTTGGCAAATAGTAATTGTATATTCTAGCGTTCCCATTTTTTTCACAAAATTTTAGCAACAAATCGTTTAGCTTTTCTCTTGATATCAATTTTTCAAAAACCCTTTCAATTTTTTTTCAGTTGGTCTATTTTGCTTTCTGTTGGTGATGAGCACTTTTGCTTAACCAAATAGTACTCCTTTTAAGACATTTCAATTGTTTTAATAGGGAAAAGTATTTATTTGGAACTTTTTAGTAAACACACGCTCTCGATTCCAACAGCACCCAAGGGAGCAACACATGAAACCAATAGATTAGAGCGAATCTTCATCGCAGCTGATATGAATAACGTGTGATGTTTTCGTTGTTTGTGATTTTTGATTAGTAGTTAAAGACTTTTTTTTTTTTATAAGAAGTACAATTGTTCCCATTTCCATTTTCTCTCTGAAAAACATAGAGAAGAAGGATGAAGTTCTCAGAGCTGAAACTCCTAGCAATGAATGCTGTGAAATCGTACTTCAATAGGAATTGGGGAAGAGAAGACCTGATGAATTCTGGAAATGTTAACTGGCACACTCTATCAATTTGTACATGAATATATTATTGTGGTAGCACTAAGATTTCCTTTGTTCATTTATTAACAAAATTGCTCATTCAAAATTACATGTGCAATTTGAGAAAAAAATATATACAACGAGAAAATAATAATAAAACTAATATTCAATCTCTTAAAAATAAAAACCAATCTAAATTAATTTAGGGAAATATTTTGGATTGGGGCATTTTCATGTAATTAATTTAGTCAAAAATAAATTTATTCCCACCTCTCCCCTTTCCCGCCAACGACCTGAGCCTGGAGATTGTTCTCCTTTTCTGCTTTGACGAAAGTACCCATGCAATATCCCCCAAACTCAGCCAATAACCTAAAGGTAGAACCGTAAATATCCCCAAACAGAGGAAATGCGAGGGGTAGTTGTTGGCAACGAACTCTTCTGTGTATAACAAACACAGCTCACGTTCCTCATTCATCTTCACCAAATTTCCGATTCCCTTTTCTCTCTGAAGCAAAAAACATGAAGTTCACAGATATGAAACTCCAGGCAAGGAAGGCTGTGAGAGCTTACTTCGTAAGGAATTGGACAAGAGAAGACCTGATGAATAATGGTGAAATTCCCGAGAACGCTTACGCAAGCTTGAAGAGGGTACATTCATTCTTACGGTTTCATTTTTTCTTTATATTTGATCACAAGTGTAAGTATTATTGTTCTACTTGATTAAAATGTTTATTATGAAAAATATTGTGATCGAGAGATTGAGGAATCGAGTTAATTAAAAATATTGTAACTGTACGTGATCTCATTATTGATAGCTGTACCAGGAGATCTACTTGGAATCGATTTGTTTTAGTGTTACTTAATTCTTCAGGATTCATGATGAATTTTTATTTTTCTGAATATTTTATATGTATTATCGTAATTTTTCTCTTCTTTTGTACTTGCTTACTTAATTCTTCAGGATTCATGATGAATTTCGATTTTTCTGAATATTTTACAAGGATTACCATAGTTTTTTCTCTTCTTTTGTACTTGCTTATGCTGTTAGTGATAATTTGACAAAACGATTGGAGTAACATGCAACTTTTGTTAAGCAGTTCGAGTCAAGTTTGGTATTGAAACCATGCTCCCTATTCAGTCTTGAAAGTTGTTTTTGAATAGTTTAAATGAAGTTTAATGGTGCCAAGTGCATTCAAGCTTCCCAAAATGTATTTCGTTTCATATAATTTTGGATGGAGGGATTTACTTGTTTCATGCAATTTCAGGTTTCAGCATCTTGTGATTGATCTTTTCTTTCTTTGCAAAACCTAGTTAGGCGGAAAAGACGCATTTTCACTTCTGCTTCCAAGTATTGGATTCCCCTTTTTTCCTGTGATTGATTAGTTTGCTGAAAATATAGGTGTATCTTACTCTCTTCTGTGCCTTGTGGAGCTTTTCTTTTGGATCTTTCTTGCAATTGATCTGGGAAGCGGGAGGGCGGTTCACAGTCCTTTCTTCTGTAGCAAGTTTACTTTGTCTTTACTTTATATCACCATTGAGAGTGGTAAGTGATCAGTATCTTGTAGATTTTCTTCCAAGTTGTTGATTTATTATTGAAGTCGCTTCTTATGTCGTAAATCTTCGGTCTATGCAGAGGACGAGGGTCTCACTCTTGATGTTTGCAGCCTGTAACATGGGTGCTTCTTTTGGACTTTATATCGAATATCTCTTCGGAATGAATCAAATGTAAGACTCAAAAGATGCTAAACATTGTTCAGATATCTTCTGTTGAAGTTTTATATGATTGTTTTTACTGCTTTCTTATCTTATCATATTATCAGGAACCTGATTTTTGTAGTCTTTATGTGCAGAGAAAGGCTTTTTTCTGATTGGTATTTATACTTGTGGTTACTTTATCCTTAATAATCATTAGATCTACTCGAAATCCTAACTGGAAAAGTTAGTATCCTTGTAGAAACCAAGTATTGTTTTTCATCTTTATTAGAATGACTACCTACTCTGTGAAAATTCTTTCATAAGGACTTGTGAGAACAATGGTATTGGAGTGGATGAATTTGACATTTTTTATCATTCTTGCATGCAGTTAGCTAAAAGTGGCTACTAGGATCACATTTGTGCATTAATGGCATGATCGATTACCTAGGTCTTCACAGTTCAGAATTGGCATTATGCTTAGCATATGAATGGGAAATATTGAGCAATATGAGCATTGGGTGTTAGAATGTTGGTCTGTTGTTAGGTTATTAGCTATTGTTTTTGGACTTGTAAACTGATGACTTGTACTTCAGATTCCTAGACCCTGCAATTACTTGTATCTTTCATGGATTTAGGGATGTTACTGGAGTTACAGTTAGAAAATTGTATCTCACCATTAGGTGCATTCTTGGCTACCAGTATATGTTGTGGCACATAGAAATTTAGCAATATGATGACCAAATTGTGAAGGAGTTCTTCATTTGCACCAAGTAGGGCGCATAAATGAGTGAAACCAAGAAACATGACGAAATTATAAAGAGTGCACTTAAATCATTTTACACTGAATTCTTGAAGTCATTTCTAAAATGACAAAGACATTTGCTTGCACTTTCAGTTTCTACATTATATTGCATCTTAATGAATTCAATAGCAGTTACTTTGCTCCATCTTTATGTGTAGTTGATTATCTCTCGTTGTTAAGTGTTCCTTATTTGAAGAATATTTTGATAAGTTGAAAAATATCCAACTTCAGAAATCATTCCTTGCTTGCTCTCCAGCCTTGTTGTTGGCCTTTATGCAGGTCCAACACTTGCCATTGGAACTTTCTGGATTGAATCCTTGTTATCGAGGGAAAGGAGAGAAATCTACATCAACTGCCCGAGTTATCCTTTGAGTTTAATGTTTGCCACCTGTGTTGTTAGAACTTTCGAATTCATTGACAGACACGCAGCTTATTGGATGTTAAAGGTAAGCAGTTGCATGCATACAATTTGCTCACACACATCCTATAAATCATTGCTTCTGTCTAATGAACGAATAATATGACTGACTTGATGATGAGTACTGCTTGTGTGATAGGTATGCGTTGTGCTTGCATTGTTCTTGGGGTACGTTGTGGTATATAGCCAAGAGATATTGTATGATGCTCACTTTGGAGAAATTAACTTTGTCAATTGCACGCTCACCATCTTCTTCCATTTACCGGGTATAGTGGTCCATGCTGCAAGACTATGTCTGGGTGCAAAAATTGAGCAACACCGACAGAATTAATGCTGATACACTTGGACCTGTAGAATAAATAGAGAGTAGAATGCAGATGAGGAACTGTAAATGATGAAAAGTATTCCTTTGTCACTACATTTTACTGATCGAATTTGAAATTCGTTAGTCTGAAGCTAAGTGCTTTGAATATTATATTCCTTGGCAAATAGTAATTGTATATTCTAGCGTTCCCAATTTTTTCACATAATTTTAGCTACAAATCGGTTAGCTTTTCTCTTCATATCAATTTTCGAAAACCACTTTCCAATTTTTTCAGTTGGTCTATTTTGCTCTCTGTTGGTCACCACTCACCCCCAATGTACAAGCACTCTTTGTTGACCAAATAAAGACATTTCAATTGTTTTAACAGGAAAACGTATTTATTTGCACCTTTTTAGAAAACACACGAACGATTTGTTATCTATTTCATTTTCTATGAAAATATTTTCTCCATTGTCAAAGGCAACCAAAATAAACTTCAACTTTATTTTACAATGAACTGGAATTCATTATGGGCTTATTAACGAGCCGAAAAGGATAACAATTGAATTTGAACTTACATATATTAGTGCTGCTGATAAATAAAGAAAGAGAAAAAACATTGTTTCAACATAATTCATCAAAAACTGATAAGTTTTAAACTTTTCTTTTATCAGAAATACAATTGTTCCACAAGAGTAATTTAAAAAAACCAAATGAGAAAAAGGAAAACCTTCCCGCCAATGATCTGAGTCAGGAGATTCTTTTACTTCCTTGACGAAATTACCCCAGCTTATTCCCAAAATTCAGCCCATAACTGAAAGGTAAAACCGTAAATATCTGAAATAGAGTAATGGCAAGGGCAGTCGTTGGTAATGAACTCTTCTCTGCAAAACTATAAAAACAGCTCACGCTCCTCATTCTTCCTCATCACTTTTCCATTTCCATTTCCTCTCTGAAAAAAATAGAGAAAAAAGATGAAGTTCTCAGAGCTGAAACTCCATGCAATGAATGCTGTGAAATCGTACTTCAACAGGAACTGGGGAAGAGAAGACCTGATGAAATCTGGAAAAGTTAACCAGGAAACTCTCGACATCTTGAATGCGGTACATTTATCCTATACCTAGAATTACTGTTCTGATCAAAATATTGATTTAGAAAAATGTTGTAATATAAGATTGAGAAATCGAGATTTTAGTCATGTAACTAGTAGCTGATCAGAAGATGATGCTAAATCCTTACATTTTTTATATCTTCACTATTGATGAATTTCGGTTCTCGGAATATTGTGGATAATCATAGTCGATTCATTTTTTAACAGTAAGAAATAAGGCAACATTCTACTTGCTTTTCTAAAATCTTCAGGATTGATGAATTCCGATTCTCAGAAGATTTAAAGTATCACCGTAATTTTTGCTGTTCCTCTGCACTTGCTTATGCCGTTAGTGATAATCTGATCAAACAACTGGAGTAACATTTTGTATCGAGTTTAACAAAATGTTCCTCTGCACTTGCTTAACAGTTCTCGGAATATTGCGGATAATCATAGTTGATATCTTAACAGTAAGAAATAAGGCAACATTCTACTTGCTTTTCTTAAATCTTCAGGATTGATGAATTCCGATTCTCAGAAGATTTTAAAGTATTGCCGTAATTTTTGCTGTTCCTCTGCACTTGCATACGACGTTAGTGATAATCTGATAAAACAACTGGAGTAACATTTTGTATCGAGTTTGTTATTGAAGCCTGGTTCCCTATTCAGTCTTAGAAGTTGTTTTGAATGAAAGTAGCATAACAATTGAATGGGACGGATTAGTTTGTTTCGTGCAATTTCAGATTTCAGCTTCTAATTCCAACACTATGAAGGGCCCTTTTCCTGTGATTGATTAGTTTTTACCGATGATATAGGTGTATTTTACTTTCTTCAATGTCATGTTTTGCTCTACTGTTGGATCCTACTTGCACTTGTTCTGGGAAGTGGGAGGGCTGTTCACAGTCCTCTGTTCTGTAGCAAGTTTACTCTGGCTTTACTTTACACCACCATGGAGACTGGTACGTGATCAATGACTCGTAGATTTTCTTCCAAGTTGCTGAACTGTTCTTCAAGTCGCTTCTTATTTTGTAAATCCTGTGTCTATGCAGAATCAAAGGCGCTCACTATTGATGATTTATGCCTTTTCCTTCGGGGCTTCTGTTGGCCTTCTTACCAAATATCTCTTCGAAATGCATCAAAAGTAAGGCTCAAAAGATGCTAAACATTGTTCAGATATCTGCTGTTGGTGTTTTATATGGTTTCTTTTACTGCTTTCTTTTCATATCATATTATCAGGAAACTGATTTTTGTAGTCTTCAATTGTGTACAGAGAAAGGGTTTTTGCTGATTAGAATAAAAACTTTATCCTTGTAGAAACTACTGTTTTTCATCTTCAATTAGAATGACTACTCTCTCTGTGAAAATTCTGTAGTAAGGACTTGTGAGTACAAGGGCTCATGAATGGAGGAATTTGACATTTTGTATCATTCTTGCACGTAGTTAGCTAAATGTGGCTAGGATCACGTATGTTTTGGATATCCTGGAATGTCTGAAAATTAATTTGTGCATTAATGGCATGATCGATCACCTAGGCTTTTTCACAGTTTAGAATTCTCATTAAGCTTAGCTTATGAATTAAAAACATTGAGCAATATGTCTAGCATTGGGTGCTAGAATGTTGGTCTGTTGTTAGGCTATAAACTATTATTTTGGACTTCTAAATTGATGGCTTGTAGTTAAGATTCATATACCCTGAAATTACTTGTATCCTTCATGGACTTAGGGGACTTGACTTCAATTATAGTTAGAAAAATGTATCTAACAATTATGTGCTTCTTTGGAAACCTGAACAGTTTTTATGTCTCTGCATTTTTGGCTATTAGTATATGTTATAGCACATACAGTTTCAAATTTTGAACTATGTTTGGCTTAGAATGGGAGAAGTTGAGCAATATGTCACGACCCGATTTATCAAGTCATGATGGCACCTACTATAACCCACCAGCAGGTAAACCAACCCGTAACCCGAAACAAGTAATGGGTCTGAGGGTAGAAATTAAACAAGAGTAGGCAAATAACAATATATACAAATAAAGATCCCTCCCAGAACCTGGAAGTCACTAGTACAGAGCTACTACAAAATGAGTACAAGTCCTAAAACCAGGACAACGAGACCGGACTGTCTCGAAAGGAAAAAGACAAGTCTATATATACGAGATGGAGACCGAAATAGTACAAACGCCGTGTGCTCACCCCCGTCTCCGAGATAAGTCTACTCCAAGCTCGATCAACGCCGGCTACTAGTTCTCGGACCGCATCACAAAATAGATGCAGAGCGTAGCATGAGTACCAAAACAACAGTACCCGGGGAAGGCATCATCGGCCGACGAGCAAGATAAGCAAAAGTAAACCGAAATGCAAATAAAGGGTCACATCAAGTGCACGAGTAGTAAATGGGGGTATGTACACGAGCGTACGGGCAACAAAGACAAGTAATCTAACTAACTCCGCCAGGGCTCCCATAAACCCGACGGGTACGCTCGTGCACAATAAAAGAAACCACCCGCACGGACCCCCATAAGCCCTAAGCGAGATGCATCGACAGATAAAGTAAAATAATGGAGCTAGAAGGTCTATCACAATATTACCAAATTCCGGACTTTTAACCGAACCATTCCCAATCATATTCCAAGATCTCATTACGTCCGGACTTTAACCGGAATCTTTCCAACCTCCAAAACCTCAACCTACGGATGAGAGTAATCGAGACTAAACCGAAGCTTTAGTGAGGAGGTGGGAATACACCACGTGCAAGTTTGGACCACGGACTCGAACCGGTACTATAGCTAATGAGTTAACCTATATGGGGCTGGACCACGGACTCGAACCCGGTGTCTTTGTAGCCAAAGGTCGGGCACGGGTGGGGTGGACCACGGACTCGAATCGGGCACGTAGCCAAAACCGGATCACAGTAAGCCGGGACCACGGACTCTAACCGGGTACCGTAGCTAAGCCCGGACATAAGTAAGCCGGACCACGGACTCTAACAGGCACTTGTAGCTAAAACCGGATCACGGGTAATTTGGACCACGGACTCTAACAAGGCTTGTAGCTAAGCCTCGGACATAAGTAAGCTGGACCACGGACTCTAACCGGCATTGTAGGTAAAACCGGATCACGGGTAAGCCGGACCACGGACTCTAACCAGGGTGCGTAGCTAAGCCACGGACATAAGTGTTGGACCACGGACTCTAACCAGCATCCGTAGCTAAGAATCAATATCCAACCATACATCGCGGGAAAATATCACCACACCGATTACCATAAATAATCATTTTAGTCCGACCCTCATATACCCCAAATCGCCGAGGAAGTATCCAATAATGAGTAAGCTAGACCACGGACTTTGCTTAGGGTATTTGTAGCCGATAGAAAAACGGGGCATTATGGGTACAAGGTCATAAGCCGAGTTACCGACTATCGGACTCAAGTCTCGCTATATCGGTCTACAAGGAGCCGACCGTTCGAAACGACGTCGGAAAAAGTTCCCCGCCCAACGACATCCGAAATCTCGCAAGTCTATGGCAACACTAGTCTAAGCCTAGACTAAGGCCAAACATACTTCAATTCAATATTATCATATACACCACCGAGATATGGATATTCAATAATATCAAGAGACATTTGTCATAACCCAACACTTTCCCGAAATAAGGTCTAAGGCGGGAATTATAGAAATTTAGCATGCTCGACACCCGAACCCCTCCATACTCAAGCAAATCAATAAACAAATGCCTCAACATGCTCAATCTCACGAGAGAAAACCATAGCCTACCCGAAAGCCGATCACGCGTGCTCCAACTCACGGTGCAGGATCTTTTCCTCTCCGAACGGTCTCCAAATGCTTCCCCACTAACAAAAGGTTAATCACCTCGTCATTACGAATATATTGACACTAAAATTATATTTTTTCGGAGACGGACCCAAAATCGGGTCTAAAACGGGATTGTGGGGCCCACACTTAGAATCTCAAAATCGAATCCGTGGAAACGTCCCAACTACCTTACTAAACTAATACCCCAAAATTTTAGCACAAACAGATGCCTACAACACCGCAAATCAGCCACAATAAATAAAAAGGGCAGCCCCTTGATCACCAATTTTCGGAAAAACGAGACCCTTTCAACCCAAACAGATTATACCACGACGATCCTTGCGAAAAAATCTACAAGTTAGCCCCAAGAATGACTTAAAACGGACTTACGATGATCAAGATCTCACATTTCAAAATTCAATAACAAAACCATCCGGAAATCACACGGGCAGTGGCTAAAATTGATTTCTTACCTCAAACGAAGCCTCCCCTCGCGTTTCCGAGATCACCGCTAGATTCCCCTCGAAATTCTCTTGAAGTTTGCCTTTTGAATCACTTAATTTGGACTCAAAATGAAGGATTAATCTCAAGTTGAAGTTGGATGAAAAATGTGGACAAAATTCGTTTTTAAAATCTGGAAATTTCCAGATTTCACTCCCCTGCCACGTGTCGTCACGTGGATCTGCCACGTCACCGCCGCGTCAAAAATTCTACAACCCTTCAAACTTAAATTTCGATGTTTCGGACTCGTTCGGAGTCGGAAAAATACAAACCTTATATGGAATCTGATTGGAAACGATATTTCGGACTCAACGGTGAAGGCGAAATTTCCATTTGGAGCTCGCATCGACGAAAAGTGGGTCCCACACCCGGTATCATTTTGAGCGAGATTCCACAAGTTTGCTATCTAAAGTCTCGCGAAGTGAACAAAGGGTCGTTCCAGACCAAAATCGATCTTCCGAAGCTAACCTAGCTGCCCGAATTTTCATCGAGCACGTCTTCCAAGAAGGTTGACCAAAGTCAACTTTTCAAGTTATAAAAATCTCCAAACGGGAGAACGGGCCTAAAACCCAAGCGAACGACCGGGCGGCCGAACAGTCGGTGCCGCCAAGTCATAAATGACTTGGGGTCGCTACAGAACGCTCTAAACGATGAAATGAATTCTTTAATTTAAAAATGACCTGGAGGGTCATTACAATATCCACTACTAAAAGTATCTACGTCCGCGAAAGTAAGAGTCAAGAAGTACCGAATGCTCAAAAGTCGGGGAACTGTGCCCGCATCTCATGCTCGATCTCACAGATAACCTCCTCAACTGGACGATGTCTCCAAATCTTAAGTGCAAAAACCACCGCCACCAACTCTAAGTCATGGGTGGGGTAGTTGCGCTCATGAATCTTAAGCTACCTCGACGCATAAGAAATAACCCGGCCTGCTTTGCATCAATACACAACCCAAACCAACGCCGGATGCGTCACAATATACCGTGAAGCCCTCGCCCTCAACTGGAAGAGTCAATATAGGAGCGGTGGTCAATAACTCCTTGAGCCTCAAAAAGCTCGCCTCACACTCCTCGACCAAACAAAGGAAACATCCCGGCGAGTCAACCGCGTCAAAGGCGCTGCTATAGTAGAAAATCCCTCAACAAAACGCCTATAGTAGCCGGCCAATCCGACTAAGCTACGAATCTCGGTCACGAGAGGTGGGCTGTGCCAATCACGAATTGAACACACGTGTCATCAAGTCCATGAAGGCGGCAGGGGCATTAGTCAACCCAAATGACATCACCAAGAACTCATAATGGCCATAACGAGTCCTAAATGCGGTCTTAGGGACGTCCGCTGCCCTAATCCTCAACTGGTGGTAGCCGGATCTTAAATCAATCTTAGAAAATACCACGGCACCCTGAAGCTGATCAAACAAATCACCAATACGAGGCAGGGGGTAAGGGTTTTTCACCGCCACCTTGTCCATCTGCCTATAGTCAATACACAATCGCATAGTACCGTCCTTCTTCTTCACGAAGAGGACTGGGGCACCCCAAGGCGATACACTAGGCCGAATGAATCCCTTACCCAAGAGATCCTGAAGCTGAACACTGAGCTCCTTGAGCTCTGCGCGAGCCATCCGTTAAGGCGGAAAAGAAATAGGGCGAGTACACAGCTCAAGCTCAATCGAAAAATCAACATCACACTCGGGGGTAGGCCGGGTAGATCAGTAGGAAACACATCTATGAAGTCACGAACAACGAGAATCGACTCAACCAGGAGAAACCTCCTACTCACATCACGTACATAGGCCAAATATGATAACCATCCCCTAGCCACTAGCCTCCTAGCACGAATAAAAGAGATAACCCCAACCGGTGTGCTACTACGAGATCCCCGCCACACCACCGGAGGAATACAGGGAATGGCTAAGGTAACAGTCTTAGAAAAACAATCTAAAACAGCGCGATAAGGGGATAACCAATCCATGCCCAGAATCATATCGAAATCAACCATGTCAAGCAATATAAGGTCAGCCGGGTGTCACGCCCCTGAATAGTAACTAAGCAAGATCGAAATACCCGATCCACTACTAAAGACTCACCACGGGGTCGACACACGCAACGGCGCTACCGTGAGGCTCGGACATCAAACTCAATCGAGAGGCATAGTAGACGAAACATACGAAAAAGTAGAGCTCGGATCAAATAAAGCCAAGGCGGGCTGGCGGCATAATAACACCGTACCCGTGATCACATCGTCCGAGGCCTCCGCATCTGCTCTAGCCGGAGCCGCATAAAAGTGGGCCCGGACTCCCCTACCCCGTGCATCCGCCCGCCCCTAATCTGCCTCCTCGGGGACCACCCCGTATACCCAGTGACCACCCCTACGGTCCCGTCCCCCGGCCTCGCCTAGCTGGAGGCAGAAGCCGGCGCATGCTCGATCGCCCGTGGAGCGGGTAAGGCTAACCTGCGATGGGGACACTCGCGGGCCCAATGATCTAAATCCCCACACTCATAACACCCCTGCGACTGTCCACTGAGGGCTGGAGGTCGGCTACCCCGGCCGTAAGAACCCATCTCGTGAACTATCTCGGCCTCGACTAGACCGGCACTAAAACCAATATGGCGGTGCCGATCACCCTCGATGCCTGGAGAGAAGCCCGAAAGGGGCTACTAGGCGACCCCGATCGAAACCTCTGGCGGGGCCTATCATAAGAGTCTATCCCTCTAGTCCGGGGACCCATTGTAGAGCCGCCCGGTAGCGTGCCCTCTTATCGCCCCCCTAGGCCTCACGATGAACATGCTCCATGGAATTGGCATGATCGACCACATCAAGAAATGAACGGCCAAGCGAAACCAAATTCTCGTGTTGACCCTCGACGGTACCGCAACCCACATACAAAACAACGAACTCTCTCCTCCTCCATATCTCGGGCCGATCTTTGCGACCCCCGGCTTAACCTCGGTGTCAACGTCTACCCCAAGATGGGGACTGCCTCGCAGGTGGATTGCATCGCCCCCGATCGCGCCGCCTCGCGTGCGAGCCATACCCCGAAAGAATGAAACAAGTGATATTTCAAGGAACCAATAGACACACGCCGCACGAAAGCGAAACAAAAGAGGAAATTTTCCTAAGGACATCCCGTAGCCTCCCGAAGATAAGTTACGGGGCGTCGCACCGATCCACAGGACTCTACTAGACGTTAGCTCGTACAAGTGAGACCGACGAACCACGGGCTCTCGATACCAATTTGTCACGACCCGATTTATCAAGTCATGATGGCACCTACTATAACCCGCGCGAGGTAAACCAACCCGTAACCCGAAACAAGTAATGGGTCTGAGGGTAGAAATTAAACAAGAGTAGGCAAATAACAATATATACAAATAAAGATCCCTCCCAGAACCTGGAAGTCACTAGTACAGAGCTACTACAAAATGAGTACAAGTCCTAAAACCGGACAACAGAGACTGGACTGTCTCGAAAGGAAAAAGACAAGTCTATATATACAGATGGAGACCGAAATAGTACAAAACGCCGTGTGCTCACCCCGTCTCCGAGATAAGTCTACTCCAAGCTCGATCAACGCCGGCTACTAGTTCTCGGACTGCATCACAAAATAGATGCGAGCGTAGCATGAGTACCAAAACAACGGGTACCCGAGAGAAGGCATCATCGGCCGACGAGCAAGATAAGCAAAAGTAAACCGAAATGCAAATAAAGGGTCACATCAAGTGCACGAGTAGTAAATGGGGGGTATGTACACGAGCGTACGAGCAACAAAGACAAGTAATCTAACTAACTCCGCCGGGCTCCCATAAACCCGACAGGTACGCTCGTGCACAATAAAAGAAACCACCCACACGGACCCCCATAAGCCCGGCGAGATGCATCGACAGAGATAAAGTAAAATAATGGAGCTAGAAGGTCTATCACAATATTACCAAATTCCGGACTTTTAACCGAACCATTCCCAATCATATTCCAAGATCTCATTACGTCCCGGACAGATCACAGGTAAGCTGGACCACGGACTCTAACCGGGTACTGTAGCTAAGCCTGGACATAAGTAAGCTGGACCACGGACTCTAACCGGGTACTGTAGCTAAGAATCAATATCCAACCATACATCGCGGGAAAATATCACCACACCGATTACCATAAATAATCATTTTAGTCCGACCCTCATATACCCCAAATCGCCGAGGAAGTATCCAATAATGAGTAAGCTAGACCACGGACTTTAACCGGTATTTGTAGCCGATAGAAAAAAACGGGGCATTATGGGTACAAGGTCATAAGCCGAGTTACCGACTATCGACTCAAGTCTCGCTATATCGATCTACAAGGAGCTGACTGTTCGAAACGACGTCGGAAAAAGTTCTACTGCCCAACGACATCCGAAATCTCGCAAGTCTATGGCAACACTCGACTAAGCCTAGACTAAGGCCAAACATACCTCAATTCAATATTATCATATACACCACCAGACATGGATATTCAATAATATCAAGAGACATCTTTGTCATAACCCAACACTTTCCCGAAATAAGGTCTAAGGCAGAATTATAGAAATTTAGCATGCTCGACACCCGAACCCCTCCATACTCAAGCAAATCAATAAACAAATGCCTCAACATGCTCAATCTCACGAGAGAAAACCATAGCCTACCCGAAAGCCGATCACGCGTGCTCCAACTCACGGTGCACGGATCTTTTCCTCTCCGAACGGTCTCCAAATGCTTCCCCACTAACAAAAGGTTAATCACCTCGTCATTACGAATATATTGACACTAAAATTATATTTTTTCGGAGACGGACCCAAAATCGGGTCTAAAACGGGATTGTGGGGCCCACACTTAGAATCTCAAAATCGAATCCGTGGAAACGTCCCAACTACCTTACTAAACTAATACCCCAAAATTTTAGCACAAACAGATGCCTACAACACCGCAAATCAGCCACAATAAATAAAAAGGGCAGCCCCTTGATCACCAATTTTCTTTAAAACGAGACCCTTTCAACCCAAACAGATTATACCACGACGATCCTTGCGAAAAAATCTACAAGTTAGCCCCAAGAATGACTTAAAACGGACTTACGATGATCAAGATCTCACATTTCAAAATTCAATAACAAAACCATCCGGAAATCACACGGGCAGTGGCTAAAATTGATTTCTTACCTCAAACGAAGCCTCCCCTCGCGTTTCCGAGATCACCGCTAGATTCCCCTCGAAATTCTCTTGAAGTTTGCCTTTTGAATCACTTAATTTGGACTCAAAATGAAGGATTAATCTCAAGTTGAAGTTGGATGAAAAATGTGGACAAAATTCGTTTTTAAATCTGGAAATTTCCAGATTTCACTCCCCTGCCACGTGTCGTCACGTGGATCTGCCACGTCACCGCCGCGTCAAAAATTCTACAACCCTTCAAACTTAAATTTCGATGTTTCGGAGTCGGAAAAATACAAACCTTATATGGAATCTGATTGGAAACGATATTTCGGACTCAACGGTGAAGGCGAAATTTCCATTTGGAGCTCGCATCGACGAAAAGTGGGTCCCACACCCAGTATCATTTTGAGCGATTCCTGTTTGCTATCTAAAGTCTCGCGAAGTGAACAAAGGGTCGTTCCAGACCAAAATCGATCTTCCGAAGCTAACCTAGCTGCCCGAATTTTCATCTCGAGCACGTCTTCCAAGAAGGTTGACCAAAGTCAACTTTTCAAGTTATAAAAATCTCCAAAACAGAGAACGGGCCTAAAACCCAAGCGAACGACCAGGCGACCGAACAGTCAGTGCCAGCAAGTCATAAATGACTTGGGGTCGCTACAGGAACGCTCTAAACGATGAAATGAATTCTTTAATTTAAAAATGACCTGGAGGGTCATTACACAATATGATGACTAGAATGTGAAAGAGTTCTGCATCTGCACCAAATTGCGAAGAGTTCACATAGATAATTTACCCCTGATTCTTGGAGTTTGTTCTAAAATAACAGACATTTGCTTGCTCTGTTAATTCCTACATTATATTGTGTTGGGTATGTAGCAAGAGTTAATGGGAAATAGAGGGAAGATGAAAGAGGAACTTGGAAAAAGTTGGGAACTTGGAAAGTTGAGAACTTGAAAAGTCCTCTTATGCTTTATTGAAAAGACATTGAAAAGACATTTGTCCTCATCGGTGGTGGAAAGAAAAATAGGAGAGTTTAAATACAGAAATACTCATATTAATTGTTAAAAGGGTTGGAAAGAGGGACCCCCCTCGCGCCGTCGTCGTCGTCGCTCGCTCGGCTCGGCTTCGGATTCGGATTCGGATTCGGATTCGGATTCGGATTCGGATTCGGATTCGGATTCGGATTTGGATTCGGATTCGGATTCGGATTCGGATTTGGATTTGGATTTGGATTTGGATTTGGATTTGGATTTCGTTCGTGGAGTTTCTTTTTGAACGAAATTTATTTTAATTGATTATTAATTATTTATTTAATTAATTAATTAATTTAATATTTTCCGACCCGAACCCGACTCGGATCCGCGAAAACCAACTTAACAATTTAAATTTCCTTCCGTTTTAATTTAAAATTTCCCGCCGTTGAAGTGGCCATTTCGAACGAGTTGCAACGCTTCGGCACGGACATGGCCATTTGAAAGTTTGCAACCTTTCATCAATGGTCGTTTCTTGTCTATAAATACTGTTACTCCTCAGATTTTTTATCAACAAAATTTCTCATCTTCTTCTTCTTTCTGCACAAAATAAATTCGTGTATTTTACCGGCTGGGTTGAGTGGTTCGCCGACACCAAGGTTTTGGGTATCAATACACCGGTGAGTAAGATCATTTTATCCCGGGAGGATATATTCCAATTCAAACCTCGGATACTAGAGGGGAATAATTTCCTTAAGGGGACTTTGTGTATTCAAGTGGACTTGATCTTTTTCCTTTTCGATTTTTCTGATTTCGAAATTTTGAGTTTAGTTTGGTTAATTAAATTTCGTGTTTAACTAGTTCTTTTTTCGTAAGTTTCTAGTATATATATTTAAATACGATTGACTAACAATCTTAAGGAAATTATATTATTATATTGTTAATCTGTGTTTTTGGTGAAGATAACAACTTTTGTAGTTTTATACTTCGGTTAAGTTTGCAATTATTGTATTGCCTCTTTGAATCATTTGTGCTGATTTTTGTTTATCGAAATGGCAAATGATAATGCTTCAACTTCGGTGGATTGTTCAGACGGCCGGCGCTATTTGTACCACCGGCAGAGAAACACGGGAAGTTTTCGGTCCGAACTTCAAAGGATGGCGACAACGAGTATTTTTTCTCGGCTTACTACTCTTGGTTTGGCGAAATTCACTAGCGAAGAATCTCCGATTAGGCTTTGAAGATATGCCCGACGAGAGAGAAATTTATGATTATTGAGGCATGGAAACAGCGGATTTCCTATGTAAGGGCTACATTCTAAGTGCGCTTGAGGATGACTTGTATAATGTTTATAGTGCAATAACAACTTCGAAAGAATTGTGGAATGCACTTGAGAAGAAATACAAGACGAGAAGATGCATGCTTGAAAAAATTTGTGGTTGCAAAGTTCTTAGACTATAAGATGTCGATAGTAGAACTGTTGGATCACAAGTGCGGGAACTTCAACTTATTTTCCATGATCGATTGCGGAAGATATGGTTGTAAATGAAGCTTTTCGGAGGTTTGCCGCAATGATCGAGAAGTTACCTCCTTCGTGGAATGATTTCAAGAACTATCTAAAGCACAAACGCAAGGAAATGAGGCTTGAAGATCTTGTGATTCGTCTCAAGATCGAGGAAGATAACAGGACATTGAAAAGAAGTCTCGTGGGAATTCGACAATGATTGGAGTTAACATTGTTGAAGAAGTTCCTACCAAAGACAAGAAAAGAAAGAAGTCCAAAGGGCATAAGTCGAACAGGCTAAGAAGAAATTCAAGGGCAAGCTGTTACAATTGTGGAAAGATCGCCACAAGTCTTCGATTGTCGTGCTCAAAGAAGGACAAAGACAAAGACAAAGTCAAAAGTCAAGCCAACATCATTGAAAAGATGGAAGATGTGGATGACCTCGTGCAATGATTTCGGAGTGCAACCTAGTTGGAAATCCCAAGGAGTGGTTTCTTGATTCTCGGTGCTACTCGACACATCCGCTCCGAGAAAAAGCCTTTGCAACGTACACTCCCGCCGAGTTCGATGAAGAGTTATTCATGGGAAATACGGCAACAAACAAAGATTGCGAGAACTGGAAAAGTAATGTTGAAAATGACATCGGCAAGGTGTTGACATTGAACAACGTTCGTATGTTCCTACTATTAGGAAGAATTTAGTTTCTGCAGCACTACTGGTTAAGAACGGATTTAAGTGTGTTCTAGTTAGTGACAAAGCTGTAATAAGTAAGAATGAAATGTTCTTAGGAAAGGGTTACCTCACTGAGGGCCTTTTCAAACTGAATGTAATGGTTGTTGACAGTGTTAATAAGAATGCTCGCCTCGTTTTACTTATTGGAGTCAAATGATTTATGGCATGCCCGTTTGGGACATGTAAGTTACAAAGCCTTGCAAAAGTTGATTACTTTAGAAGTATTGCCTAATTTCAAATGCGACAAATCGAAATGTGAAATTTGTGTGGAATGTAAATTTGCTAAACATCCTTATAAGTACATAACAGAATTCAAAACCTTTAGACTTAATTCACACGAGATATATGCGATATGAAGTCAATACCATCTCACGGTGGGAAAAAAATATTTTATAACTTTTATTGACGATTGCACTCGATTTTGTTATGTATATTTGCTTAATAGTAAGGATGAAGCAATTGATGCATTTAAGCAATATAAGAATGAAGTAGAGAATCAATTGAGTCTAAAGATAAAAATGATTCGGAGTGATAGGGGTGGAGAATACGAATCTCCTTTTGCAGAGATATGTTTGGAATGTGGTATTATTCATCAAACTACGCACCCTATACACCACAAAGTCAAATGGATTGGCTGAACGGAAGAATAGAACCTTAAAAGAAATGATGAATGCCTTGATAATCAATTCTCGGTTCTCCACGAAAACTTGTGGGGGAAGCCATCCTTACGGCTAACAAAATACTTAATAGGATACCCCATAGCAAAACACAATCAATTCCATATGAATTATGGAAAGGAAGGAAACCCAACTTGAAATATTTCAAAGTATGGGGGTGTTTAGCCAAGGTAGAGGTCCCTTTACCTAAAAGGGTAAAAGTTGGATCCAAAACGGTGGATTGTGTATTTATTGGGTATCTTTGTGAATAGTAAGGCACATCGATTTTTAGTTCACAAATCGATAATCCCGAAATTCATATCAATACGGTAATTGAATCAGATAATGCCGAGTTCTTTGAAAATATTTATCCGTATAAACCGAATGTGAGTCAATAAGTGAAAGAACTAAACGACCACGGGAAGAATCAATAGAAAATACACTACCTAACAAGGATCCTAGGCGTAGTGATCGTCAACGGAAGCCTACTTCGTTCGGACCGGATTTTGTGGCATTCTTGCTTGAAAATGAGCCCCAAACATTTAAAGCAATGTCTTCGTCCGAGTCAACTTATTGGAAAGAAGCTAGTCAATAGTGAGATCGAATCAATTTTAAGTAATCATACTTGGGAATTGGCCGATCTTCCTCAGGGAAATAAACCTTTAGGATCAAAATGGATCTTTAAAAGGAAAATGAAACGAGATGGGACTATTGACAAATATAAGGCTAGACTTGTAGTCAAAGGTTACGAGACAAAAGGAAGGTCTGGACTATTTTGATACATACTCTCCAAGAACAAGAATAACATCAATTAGGATGTTAATAGCACTAGCGCAAGTGCATGATCTTAAAATACATCAAATGGATGTTAAGACAGCCTTTCTAAATGGAGAGTTAGAGGAAGAAATTTACATGGAACAACTTTGAAGGATTTGTAGTTCCGGTAAAGAAGAGAAAGTATGCGAGACTTGTGAAATCGCTTTATGGGCTCAAGCAAGCACCCAAACGATGGCATGCTAAATTTGACCAAACAATGTTGGAAAATGGATTTAAGATTAATGAATGTGATAAGTGTGTTTACGTTAAAAACATTCCAAATCATGAAGTCATTGTTTGTCTACGTATGTTGATGACATGTTAATAATGAGTAAAAATATTGACGATATAAATGCTACTAAGCGGATCTTTGTCCGGCCAAGTTTGATATGAAGGACTTAGGAGTTCTTTGATTTGATCTTGGGGATCAAGATTCTCAAAACTCCTCGGGGACTAGCATTATCTCAATCTCATTATATTGAAAGAGTATTGGAAAAGTTCAAGTACTTGAATTTCAATAATGTCAAAACTCCAATTGATTTAAGCTTTACATTTCAAAAGAATGAAGGTGAAAGTGATTCTCAATTGGAATATGCCGAGTGTTGGGAAGTTTGATGTATATTAGAACTGTACGCGACCGGATATAACTTGTGCTATTAGTAAGCTGAGTCGGTTCACTAGTAATCCCAATCAAACTCACCGGATGGCAATGAAACGAGTGTTGGGATATCTCGAAACATACACAACACTATGCTTTGCATTATAATAAATATCGTTAAAGTGATTGAAGGATATAGTGATGCAAATTGGATCACCGGATCAAATGAAGTGAAATCCACAAGTGGTTATGTGTTTACACTTGGTGGAGGAGCAGATCTCTTGGAAATCATCCAAACAGACATGTATTGCTCGCTCCACAATGGAGTCTCGAATTCATTGCTTTAGATAAGGCGGTGAAGAAAATTTGAATGGCTCGGGAATTTCTTAGAAGATATTCCATTCTCGGCCCAAACCCGTGGGACCTATTTGCATACATTGTGATAGTCAAGCAGCAATAGGTAAGGCAGGGAGCGTTATGTACAACGAAAAGTCTCGTCACATACGACGGAGACATAACACCGTAAGACAACTGCTGTCTAGTGGAATCATCACAATTGATTATGTGAAGTCAAGTGATAATGTGTCAGATCCACTAACAAAAGGTCTAACAAGAGAGGCAGTTGAAAGATCATCTAAGGGAATGGGTTTAAGGCTTAGGACAAGTCGGCATGACGGTAACTCTATCTAGCGGATTGGAGATCCCAAAAGCTAGATTCAAGGAGAAAAACAAAGTTGTGATCGACGGTTCGACATTGTCAATCAACTCAATCCATTCTCATGATGAAGACAATGTTCGGGAATAAGGTTAAAACATTAAGGCTTGTTAATGAGTTAATAAAGCTTAAGGTTTTTAATGATTTGCTAAATTTGGCAGATTTGACCAAATAGTGTATCTACGAGATGACACGGTTAGAAATCACCTATGTGAGTGTGAAGTGTAAGCCGCTTCAAAGAGGATAATTTGTCAAAAGCCTATTCTCTATACACTCATGAAACCAGGAGGTGTTCATGGCTAAAACAAACACAACCGTAAGAACCATAAATGGTAAAGGGTTAATTGTGTGACATATGGTTGTCTAGGTATACACCAAAGCTCGACGGTTCAAAGATATCGCATCTACCGATTGATCGAGTATATCCGACATATGTTCACTACGGAAAGTTCAACGGGAAACCAACTTATCCAGATGCAATTGATCCTTGCTTGTAAAGTACACATTCGTCCGTGCATTCCTTTGTATTATAACTATTCCCCATTAATATGGGGGATTGTTGGGTATGTAGCAAGAGTTAATGGGAAATAGAGGGAAGATGAAAGAGGAACTTGGAAAAAGTTGGGAACTTGGAAAGTTGAGAACTTGAAAAGTCCTCTTATGCTTTATTGAAAAGACATTGAAAAGACATTTGTCCCTCATCGGTGGTGGAAAGAAAAATAGGTCAGTTTAAATACGAAACACTCATATTAAGTGTTAAAAGGGTTGGAAAGAGGGCCCCCCCTCGCGCCGTCGTCGTCGTCGCTCGCTCGGCTCGGCTCGGCTTCGGCTTCGGCTTCGGCTTCGGATTCGGATTTGGATTTGGATTTGGATTTGGATTTGGATTTGGATTTGGATTTGGATTTGGAAAATGTTCGTTCGTGGAGTTTCTTTTTGAACGAAATTTATTTTAATTGATTATTAATTATTTATTTAATTAATTAATTTAATATTTTCCGACCCGAACCCGACTCGGATCCGCGAAAACCAACTTAACAATTTAAATTTCCTTCCGTTTTAATTTAAAATTTCCCGCCGTTGAAGTGGCCACATTTCGAACGAGTTGCAACGCCTGCACGTACATGGCCATTTGAAAGTTTGCAACCTTTCATCAATGGTCGTTTCTTGTCTATAAATACCGTTACTCCTCGATTTTTTATCAACAAAATTTCGATCTTCTTCTTCTTTCTCGCACAAAATAAATTCGTGTATTTTACTGGGCTGTTGAGTGGTTCGCCGACACCAAGGTTTTGGGTATCAATACACCGGTGAGTAAGATCATTTTATCCCGGGAGGATATATTCCAATTCAAACCTCGGATACTAGAGGGGAATAATTTCCTTAAGGGGACACTGTGTATTCAAGTGGACTTGATCTTTTCCTTTTCTGATTTTACAGATTCTGAAATTTTGAGTTTAGTTTGGTTAATTAAATTCTGTGTTTAACTAGTTACTGTTTCTGTAAGTTTCTAGTATATATATTTAAATACAGATTGACTAACATATTGCATCTTAATGAATTCAATAGCAGTTACTTTACCCCTACAGTATGTGTAGTTGTGAGCCCTTGTTGTTCTCTGTTCCTTATTTTGAACAATATCTAACTTCAGAAAGCATTCCATGCTTGCTCTCCAGCTTTGTTGCCAGCTTTTTTGTAGGTACAACAGTTGGCATTGCAATTTTCATGTTTCAAGTCACAATAACAAGGGAAAGGAGCCACATCTACCACGGTGGCCTGCTTTATTGTTGTCTTGTAATGTTAGCAGTCTTGCTTGTGATTGGCTGTTTTATCCGTGACAGCTACACAGTCCAAGCCATCCTAAAGGTAAGCAGTTGTATGCATACAATGCGACCACACTCATCCTATAAAACAGTTCCCATATTAATAAATCATTTCTTTTGCCTCGAACTTAATATGTATACATACAATATGATAAGTCATTTTAAACTCACGGACTCTAGCTCTAAACTCGCCTTGGTATAATGAATGAATAATATGACTGACTTGATGATGAATATTGCTTGTTGTAGGGAACCGCTGCGGTGATATTGTTCCTGGGGTACTTTGTGGTATATACCCAAGAGATATTGTACGATGTTCTCTTTGAAGATATTGACTTTATCAATCGCGCACTCACTGTCTTCTTCAATTTACCGGCTATAGTGCTCCATGCTGCAAGAGTATGCCTTCCCTTTTGTGCAAAAGTAGATCAAAATGCAGATTAGAAACTGTAAATGATGAAAAAGTACTCCTTTGTGGCTACATTTTAGTCATTGAATTTGGTATAGGCAAGTGTTTTGAATATTTCTAGGCAAATACTGATTGCTCATTACCTACCTTACCACACAAATATACTTTGTGATTAAGAAACTCTTGAATGCTAATAAATGAAGTAGTACTTACTAATAAGTGTTCCTTCTTTTTTTTCAAGATGGTGCAATAAAGACTATTTGAATTGTTACATGAGTTTCAAATTTTAAGGGTCTCATTGGAATCATATATAAGAGCTATTTGGATTAATTTCACAAATGCTCACTCAACAATTTTACTTCTTTACACCAAAATTATTAAGCTATTTTTGGTATCATAAAAAATATCGTCTCTGTTTCCTCCTGGCACTTCCAATTATATTTAGGCAAATTAACACGACTATTTAGTTTTAATAATTATTTTAGAGGGTGTGTGACTAAGCACATTTTGACTTATCAATGGTTTGATAAACATAAAATTATCTGCTAGTCTATATATACCAAGTGGTCAGTTATTGGGAATGATTTAGTTGAGTATAAAACACATTTTTTGGACTCTTACAGCAAAGGAGAAACTAATTAGAGATAACAATGACTGAACTAGAGAAACTTTGTCAATAATCGTTGGTGAAGTGGTTGAGCTTTTATCGAAAGAAGAAATTAATTAGAGATAATAATAATAGCTGAATTGTATAATAATGATTGAGGGCTAGTATAACAGTGACTTAATTCAATAAGCTAAATTTTCGGCCAAATAAATATGAAAAAGGAGAAATTGGGAGCTTGTAGAGGAAATAAATTTATTCTTTAATCCTAAATTGAGTAATTAAAACTTTGGTGATGACTGATGAGGGAATTTAGTTATTTTAAATAGCCTTTAAGTATTATAGACTATATTTAATTAAAAATATAAAACATAAAATAAAAAAGATATGTAAATTTTTTTAACCAATATATCAATTTAATTAAATAAAAAAATAAAACTGAACAACTTATATAAATTAGTACTTATCTTCTCCGTGACGATTTAAATATGCTACAATTACATTTCTAAAACCTCTCCCCCTTCCCGCCAATGATCTGAACACGCGGATACTTTCTCTTTGCTCGTTTGACGAAAATACCCCTGGAATATTTCCTAAACTCGGCCCATAACTGAAAGGTAGAAGCGTAAATATTCCGAATAAGAGTAACGGGGAGGGTAGTCGTTGGTAACGAACTCTTTTTCAGTATAAACAGAGCACAGCTCTCCTTCTTCACTTTTCTTCATCAGTTTTCCGATTCCGTTTTCTCTCTGCAAAAAAAAATAAAAATGAAATTCTCAGTGATGAAAAATGCTGTGAAAGCTTACTTCAAAAGGAATTGGACAAGACAAGACTTGATGAATTCTGGAAAAATCTCCATGCATGCTTGCAGAAGCTTGAAGAGGGTACATTCATTCATCCTTAAACTTATTCTACTTTTTTTCTGATTAAAATGTTGTAATTTAAGAATTGTAATTATAGATGGAGGAATGGAGATTTCTCGAATTACGTAATCGCGATGTATTAGGAGATCTACTTGTAATCGAGAGAATGCCGATAATGATAGTTAATTTTACAATTTGTTGTAGTTCAGTGAGAAATAATGCAACATTTTACAATTTCTGTAATTTTTACTGTTCTCTTGCACTTAATTATGCCGTTAGTGATAATCTGATAAAACCAATTGGAGTAACATGCAGCTTTTCTTAGCATTTTGAGTCGAGTTTGGTATTAGAGAGATTGAGGAATGGAGGTTTTTCTATTTACGTAATCACGATGTATAAGGAGATCTACTTGTAATCGCGAGAATGCCGATAATGATTGTTAGTTAATTTTACAATTTGTTGTAGTTCAGTCAGAAATAAGGCAACATTTTACAATTTCTGTAATTTTTACTGTTCTTTTGCACCTATTATGTCGTCAGTGATAATCTGATAAAACCGATTGGAGTAACATGCAGCTCTTCTTTAGCATTTTGAGTCGAGGTTGGTATTGAAGCCTTGCTCCCTATTCATTTTTTAAAGTCGTTTTTTGGATCAGATTTCAGCGTCTTGTGTTTGATCCTTTCTTTTTTTGCAAAACCTAGTTATCTGGAAAAAGATACATTTTCGCTTCTAAGTAATGGATTTCCCTTTTCTTTTTCATGTGATTATAGGTGTATCTTACTTTCTTCTGTGCCATGTTGAGTTTTACTTTTGGATCCTTCTTGCACTGGATCTGGGAAGCAGGAGGGCTGGTCACAGTTATTTCTTCTGTAGCAAGTTTACTCTGGCTGTACATTACAGCACCATGGAGAGTGGTACGTGATCTATGCTGTATAGATTTTCCTCCAAGTTGTTGAATTATTCTTGAAGTCGCTTCTTAAACGTAGATCTTCTACTATCTATGCAGAGGAAGAGGGTTTTACTCTTGCTGTATGCTGTCTTTAACTTGGGAGCTTCTTTTGGCCTTATTATCCAACATCTCACCGAAATGGAACAAGCGTAAGAGTCAAAAGATGCTATAAATTGTTCAGAAATCTTCTGTCAAAGTTTGATATGGTTGCTTTGACTGCTTTCTGGTTATATCACATCACTAGGAACCTGATTTTGTAGTCTTCAATTGTGTACGGAGAAAGGCTTGTTGCTGATTGGTATATACTTGTAATCCCATTATCCTTAATAATCATTAGATCTACTCGAAATCCTAACTGGAAAAATTGGTACCCTTGTAGAAACTATTGTTTTCCATAATCAATTAGAATGACTACTTTCTCTGTGAAAAATCTTTCATAAGGCATTGGAGTGGATGAATTTGACATCTTGTATCATTCTTGCACACAGCACACATCTTGGATCACGTGGGTTTTGGACAACCTGGAATGTCTGAAAATTTGTGTATTAATGGCATGATCAATCATCTAGGCTTTCACAGTTCAGAATTTGCATTATATTTAGCTTATGAATGAGAAGCATGGAGTAATATGACTTGTATTTAAGATTCCTATTCCCTGAAATTACTTCTATTCTTCGTGGATTTAAGGGACTTGACTGGACTTATGGTAAGAAAAGTGTATCTCACGATTATGTTTTGAAGTTTCAAAGTTTGTACACTCTTGGTTATCAGTATGATGATCAGATTGTGAAAGAGTTGTGTATTTGCACCAAGTATTGCTCATGCATTAGTGAAATTATGAAACATGACCAAATTATGAAGAGTGCGCTTAAATATATTGCATCTTACATTTGACAGAGTCATTCGCTTGCTCTGTGAATTCCAACATTTTAATTTATTGCATCTTAATGAGTTCAACAGCAGTTACTCTTCCCCTTCTGTATGTGTAGTTGATTAGCCCTTATTTGAAGAATATTTTGAACAATATCTAACTTCAGAAAGCATTCCTTTCTTTCTCTCCAGCCTCGCTTTCGGCCTTTTGGTAGGTTCAACAATTGGCATTGGAACTTTCTGGTTTGTAGCCTTGATAACGAGGGAAAGGGGAGAAATCTACAAGGGAACCCTGCTTTATTCTGGTGCTATAATATTCTCCGGCGTTTGTGTTTATGCTTTAGATATCCTTGACAGCCACATAGCTCATTGGATGTTAGTGGTAAGCACGCAGTTGTATGCATACAATGTGTTACTTCTGCTAATGAATAAATAATATGACTGACTTGATGATGAGTACTGCTTGTGGTAGGTATACACTCTGCATGCATTGTTCATGGTATACCTTGTGGTATA
This sequence comes from Solanum commersonii, assembly GCA_029007595.1. Taxonomy (NCBI): domain Eukaryota; kingdom Viridiplantae; phylum Streptophyta; class Magnoliopsida; order Solanales; family Solanaceae; genus Solanum; species Solanum commersonii. Next base: position 81,525 of record JAJTWQ010000425.1, read on the forward strand.
TAGCCAAGAGATACTGTACGATGCTCGCTTTGGAGATATTGACTTTGTCAATTGCACATTTACCGTCTTCCTACATTTACCGGCTATAGTGGTCCATGCTGTAAGACTATGCCTGGGTGCAGAAATTCAGCAACACAGACGGAACTAATGCTGATACACTCGGGAAGTATAGAATAAATAGAGAGTCTATAGCAGATGGGGAACTGTAAATAATGAAAAAGTATTACTTTGTGACTACATATTATACTGATTGAATTTGAACTTCGTTAGTCTGAAGAGAAGTGCTTTTAATATTTCTTGGCAAACAATTGTTCTCTATGGTGGTTGGTTCCACCCTCCTAGCCTTCCTAATTTTAGCTAAATAGCTTTCTTGACTCATAGTTGATTTCTCCTTTCTGAATTTCCCAATTATGCTAACCGGCTTACCTAATGAAGACGAGTTGCACATGAAAATACATCTGTTGACGATGATTTTAGTGACTTGAAGGCTGATTTATGTGACGACGAGTTAGTCAATAACCATGGAAAGGGAAAAGAGAGCCCAATGGGTGAAAGAGAGCTTCTTAGTGTTGGAGTAAAGAAAAAATGGCAGCTTTAGAGGGGGAGGATTCTGATTGATGAAATAAGTTTTCTCTAACATGTACAAATAATACAAGCAACTTGAATGAAGCATCGTATTCTCAGTCGTCTTCATTAGATTGTTCCCAGTTGCTGAACATACGGAAAGTGAGAAATTTCCAGTGCCTAATTGTTTAGTTTACTGGAACAGGTAATAACAATCTTTCACCCTTGAAAAGCAATGGAACAATCCACAAGGTTTCCTCCTAACATTCTCTGTGTACAAGTAATCAGTTATATGAATCCGTGATATCATTTTGCTTCATTTGGACCTGTTTCATTCTGCTTCATAGTTTTGATCCATGCAGTCAGCAGCAAATACAGATTAGTGTTCAACATTAGCTTCCACTTCCTGAAATTCAATAGTACAAAACAAGTTGAAGTTGCATCTCTCAATTTTTTTTGTAAAAGCAGTGTATAGCACGACAAAAATAGCCATCTAGTTTAAGCAAAAAACAACATAGATGCGAGCAGATCACCATTTCTCAATGTAAAAGGATGTTATCGATGAAACTCTAAGAAGCACTATATTGAAACTCTAACTCGACACTGTTCATACCAAATAGCCCAACCATCTATAGAAAAGACTATTCTCCCTTTATATCAAAGGTATAAAAGAAAGAAACTCTTCTAGATCAGAAAGGAAAATGAAAACAGAACTTTTCATACTTCAAGATAGATCCATCACACCACATTCTTCTGGAAGGAGAGAGGAAATTGCAAATTACTAACAATTTAGTCGTTAAAATAAAACTATGGTTCAAAAACTATTTTTAAAACCAGGCAGTTTCTTCTCATACATCTAAGCCTCGTTGAGAATAACCAATCTTACCCAAACACTAGATAAGTGCTTAAAAGCACCTAAAATAAGTCGATCCAAACAGGCTCTAAGTTGCGAATATTTATACATCCCGTACACATAGTTTTAAGGTAAACTGTTATTGAAATGTTTAACTTATGGTAATATCATTAGTGAACAACAGATAGGATGTGACCAAAAATGAGTCCACCATTAATTACAACATTGTCTTCTTTGCCATAAAAAATCTGAAGAATTTGAGAAATTGTGTCAATTAAATACTCAATACAAGACCACGATCATCTATAAACCAAATACTAACATGAATATAATAGGAAACTTTGTTAGAATTACTGCAAATCTGGTGCATACTGTATTTAGTTTTTTAGCATATGAGTAACTTAGAACATGTAGTAGACCACACCAACTTATTTCAAACAAATGCTTTTGAAACATGTATATTGTTAAAGATTTATTGCTTTAGAATAAAAACATTCTAATAATTGACGTTACTAGGTGCACGTGTCCAAAAACTAGTAAAATAAAAAGTAGAAATGCTTATAAGAACTACAAGCAAATATGATGTACGGATTAATATATATTCAATGTCTTGTCCTATATTTGATGGAAAAGGAAGTGCAAAACGAGCATACCAGCTAAACTAAGCAGAATTTTACCAGATATCATTAGGGGATTAACAATACTTTCTGCGTAGATTTCTGGAGGATTGGGTCCCTTAACATCAGGAGTGTGCTCAAATTTTTTGGTTGAACCATCAAATATCATGATATATCCCGGAAGCGAAAGTAAAATGTCACCTATTTCTGACCGTTGAAGATGCATAGAAAATGTAAAAATGGGAGGAGCAAGCATGTATAGCCCAGCATTTCGTGGATAATTGATAGTGAACAATTTTGTCCAAACTCCACAATCCTTCAAAATCCAGACATCACAAGTAAGATCATGGCAAGCATAAAGTAGAGAAAGGTCGCTCCCCACAACTTCCAACTTGAAAATAGAATCGACTTCTCTACAAATGGGAAGCTCCAAGCTACCCCATGTCTCATCAGCTACATCAAAAGAAATGATGTTGTTCAGCTTTAGACTATGAACACCAGTAAATGCAACCCAGTAAACCTTCCCGTTGACAAATTTACCGTAACGATTTACTAGATAGATGCCGTGAAGCTGGTCATCTACTGTTGTCCAAGAATCAGCCCTCAAACTATAAACATTGACCACATTCCTCGTTTTGGACACATCATCATTATCATTATGGTAAGAATAATCAACAAATATAGCTTTATAATCATCATGTAATTCATCGTATCCAAAACCATATTTGATATAGATAGAGGTACCGCATTTCGAATTAAGCAATTCCTTCGACTTGCTAATTGTAGGGTTCCATATAAACATCTTCCCAGCGCGATTGCGCAGACAAATCAATCCATTCACAGAACCCACAACAAAAGCCAACAAAGTGGGAGGATCCATGTGCCATAGCTCCTGAGTAACTTGTTGTTGTTTGTTAAAGAGGTAATTGATAGAACAAAACTTGAATTTTCCATTGATGTCTGAAAATAGAACTGTATGATAATTTCTGTTTAATTTGAGATGGGTTTTCACAAAATGAGGGCTAGAGATAAGTTGATGCCATGATTTCGAAACGCACATACATTTCAAGAGAGATTTGGTGGGAAGCATTAAGAGAATGTCTGTTCTGATTTCATTTGGGAGTATCGAATCATCAGAAATTGGAGTGAAAATTAAGTCCATACCATGAAAAGAACTTGAGTAGAATGTTCTGAATAGCCCCATGAATCCAATCAAGAAAACCAAGAAATGGAAACATCGCCGGCCCCCAGAGTTTTGAGCTGAGCAGGCAGTGAAGCAGGTCTAAAATTGAAAGACTCTTTTGACGAGAAAAGCCCACTCATCTTTGGTTAAAACTCAAAATTATACTTAAGTTTTCACCCGAAACATTAATATTCTCTCATGTTTGTAATATTGGTGCAATTTTGGTCCTCCTTCAAAATTTTGTCTATTTTTTAACATTGATTTTATCATAAGTAGTGAACATTTCCGCGCGCACAGTCATAAAAATTATTTATAAATTCAAAAGTCACTCACTTATGTGTAGTTATTTTAGAAAGTCACTCAATTATGAATATTTATCTTGAAAAATCACTTTACCAATCTAAATAATTTTTTCATTAACTTTTGTTGACATGAGATTTTTATTTTATACTAAATTAGGTAAACTACCCGTGCTTTGCATAGGATTAAACTATTTTACTAAGCTTACATATGGTCATTTGGTAATATTCGTATTTTCGGTACATACACTACATTGTCAAGAACATTTTATCTTAAGGTAAAGCATTCTTCTTAAATATTAAAGTGCAATATTTTTTTTTTATTTTCATTTTTGTTAGACATTAAAGAAGATACCAAAGAGCATCGAACAAAAATACTCCCAAGTAGAGTGGAACATCACGTCCATACAAGAACATAATTAACTAAATTTAAATGGAGGATGTTCGACTCCCTTCTTATGAACCTCCATCAATCTCTTTTTTATTATAGCATGTTGTATTATGTATATGTTAAAAATGACCATAAAATTGTAACATAAATGTTTTTCCTCATTGTCTTAGAATAGTCATTACTATTGCCAGGATTGAGAAGTGAAGAAATAGGAAAAAAACTTTTACTTGGAGAGTCTTGGAAGGAACTGATAATAAATCAAGTTTGTTTATGAGCTTTTTTTCGAGCCTTTGTATATGATTTTTTCTTCATTATCTGCTGGAAAAAATTATGTAATTTTCTTCAATAGAGACGATAATATGTATACCTCAATCCATAAAAAATGTTTGTACCTAAGAAAAAACAATCAAAATAATATACTAATTGTGGCAAGCAAGAGAGCAATCTGTTTGGTTCTTTTAACAAACATCATCATTGGTTCCATATTAGTAATCACATATTTTATCGTTGTATGCTATCAAATATAACACAATCCACAAGCAATTTTCCCAAAAAGTATATGAAGAAACCTATAAAAAGGGACAAAAGAGAAGATAAATTTTTAATCATCCTCATTGAAATTTTTAACAGAGTTAATGTCACGACCCGATTTCTCAAGTCATGATGACACCTACTATAACCCACCAGCAAGTAAGCCAACCCGTAACCCGGAACAACAAGTAATGGGTCTGAGGGTAGAAACTACACAAGAGAAGACAAATAACAATATAAACAGGCGGAAGCAAACCAAAAACATATATACAATAAAGATCCCTCCCAGAACCTGGAGACGAAATAGTACAAAACGTCGTGTGCTCACTCCCGTCTCCGGATCGGTCCGCTTCAAGCTCGATCAACGCCGGCTACTAGTGCCGGACCGCATCACGAAATAGATGCGGAGCGTAGCATGAGTACCAAAACAACAGGTACCCAGTAGGCATCATAGGCCGACTGAACTTGAAAAGTAAATGCAATATGAAAAGAAGGAATAATACAAACCGAGGGTCAAGAACTAAAATCTAACTAACAATGGAATGCACACGAGTGTACAAAGAACTAACTAAAGTAATCTATAAGCTAACTACACCTAACTGGACCCCCATAAGCCCAGAAGGTACACTCGTGCGCAAGTTAAATAAAAACCCGAACGGACCCCCATAAGCCCGACGAGTACACAAAATAACTATAACTAAAGAGAATTGCATAAAAGAACCCAAGAACGAAGAACATCGAACCATAACCTCAACCCTAATTAGTAGAATCGACAAAGACTGAGGCCGGACCTCGAACCGGATGCTCGGCGAAGTATCCAAGTAACCAATCACAAGTATCAAGTATAAGAGGCCGGAACTCTAACCGGATGCTCTATATAGGTGTCCGAGCAATAGAGGCCGGACCTTAAACCGGATGCTCTATATAAGTATACGGGCAATAGAGGCCGGACCTCAAACCGGATGCTCTATATAAGTGTACCAATGTAGCTGTTGAAAGAGTCCCAATTAATCCATACTCATAAATATCCGTGGAACGCTGTCCACACATAGCCAATCAATGAAAGTCCTTGGAACCAAATCAAAAATCAAATTAAAATCGCAAAGTAGAACTAGTGTCGCCGATGTAACTCGTGAAGCCGTAACATCGAGGAAAATAAGGATAACTATCGTCGGAGAGAGAGTATCGCCTAACTAAGGCCCAAACTATCGACTCAAGTCGCTACACCGATCTACGGGGATCTAAGCCGACCGAGCAACGTCGGGGTAAAACTAAGGCCTATTGGATCCGAATCATGTATTTCTAAGGCAAGCCCTAATCAAACCTAAACTAAGGCCCAACATGCTTCAAATAAACAGTAATTAAGCATGCAAGCACTCTACATAGCGAGAAGGGTCAATTAATAACACAAAGCATGCTCACAAGCACCCGATAATTCCCGAAATACGCCGAAAACATGATTTCTAAACACCTATGCAGGATTCAATAACTACCCAACCCAAATCCCAACTAATCAACATGCATTCACATTCTCGAGCTCAATCTAAGAGAGGGAAACCGTAGCCTACCTTAAAGCCGATCACATGCGCCCCAAAATCACTTCTCCGAGTTTTCCTTTTCGAACGGTCTCGAAACGCTACCCCGCTATCAAAAATAGAATCACAACGTTAATACGGTCGTTTAGACACCAAAATCACAACAAACGGAGAGAGGTCAATTTTGGAGTCAAAACGGGATTCGTGGGACCCGCGAGAAACATTCCGAAATTAACCCCAAAAAGTGGGTCCTAACCAGTTCCCCAGCTCATTTCCCATAATGGGACACAATTCGGAGCTCGGGAACAACACAATATCAACAAGCAACTAAAACCCAATTTTTCTCCAAATTTAGAAATGGGACAAAGAAGGTGCATTTACTAAAAACGAACGGTCTACAGTAAAATATGACGACACCACAATGTTCTCCTCGAAAAACCACTCAAGATAGCCTCAAAAATCACCAAAATCGGATCTAAAATGGCTAAGAAAACAAGTCTTAAAAATTCCCAAAACAAACTCACAAAAAGAGGTCCGGCGGCGGGTATTATTCGAAAATTACCTCAAACGGGGACTCCAAATCACTATCCGAGCTCACCAACACGTTGTCCTCGAAAAATCTCACAACTTAGCCTTTTGAATCACCCAAATCGGTTGAGAGATGAGAGAGATGAGGGTTTGAAATTTATGAAAAATGGCTGATTTTCGCAATTTATTGCAGAAAATCTGCAATTTCCCATAATTTAAAATCGACGGGGTGCTCCGAACTCGTTCGGAACCCCGTGCACGCAAACGAGATATGCAACCATACCAAATTCGACATTCCAGACTCAACGGCGCATTCGAAATTTCCATCAGGGGTCATTTCGATAAAAAGAGGGTCCCACTTCTAAAAGCCCTTTTAAGTCAAAACCCACAAAAAGGGCTCGGAAAGATATCAAAAATCTCCAGATACAAAAGAAAGGTCAATCTAGACCAAACTCGACATTCCGGAGCTAACCACGCCGACGGAATTCTCATCCGCGCGTTTACTCAAAATGTTGACCAAAGTCAAACTTAGGCTAAAATTTAAAGGCTAAAACGCCTAATCGCACCGACTCACACTGAAAACCTTGGGAGTCATGTCGACCATGCTACTAGCCTAAAATGACCCTTCCGGAGCTGATGGAATCGTCAGAATTGGATTACGATGTCATCTTCTTAAGCTTTTGATCGAAAATGATCATTCAAGGTTCATAAGCTCCAAAACACAAAAACTCGCATCAAGACCAAACGAACGACCAGGTGACCTAACTGTCAGTCCCAGCAAGTCATAAATGACTTGGGGTCGCTATAGGAACGCTCTAAACGACACACGAAGGCAAGACACGAAATGACCAAGAGGGTCATTACAATATCCACTACTAAAAAGGACTTTCGTCCGCGAAAGAAAGGATCAACAAGTACCCGAAGGCTCAAATAAGCCAGAAACTGCTCTCGCATCTCCTGCTCGGTCTCCCAGGTAGCCTCCTCGACTGGACGATGCCTCCAACGGACCTTAACAACAGGAATGGCTCTCGAGCGCAATCTCCTCACATCTCTGGCTAGAATGGCAACTGGCTCCTCTACAAATGCTAAACGATCATCCAACTCGACTGCATCACTGGAGCACATGGGACTCATCAGGAACATACCGCCGCAAAGATCGAAACATGAAACACTTGGGTGGATGGCCGAGAATACCGGAGGTAGGGCCAACTCATAAGCAACCTCCCCAACCGTCCGAGTATCTCAAAAGGCCCAATGTCGCTGGGGCTAAGCTTCCCCCGCCTCCCAAACCTCATCACCCCCTTCATGGGTGACACACGAAGGAATACCCGGTCACCCACAGAGAATCTCAAAGGTCGACGCCCGATCGCATAACTCGGTGCCTACTTTGAGCCGTCCTAAGCCTATCCCGAATCACCCTCACCCGATCCAGGGGCCTCCCGAAGCAAATCGTACCACGCGGCCTAGGCTCTCAGACTCAAACCAACCAACCGGAGAGCGACAACGCCTACCATATAAGGCCTCAAACGGGGCCATCTCGAATACTAGAGTGGTAGCCGTTGTTGTACGCAAACTCCGCCAAGGGCAAGAACCGGTCCCACCGACCTCCAAAATCCATAACACAGCCCGCAACATATCCTCAAGGACCCGAATAGTACGCTCCGACCGACCATCCGTCTCGTGGGTGAAATGTTGTGCTAAGGTGGACACGGGTGCCCAACTCCTCCCGAAAAGCCCTCCAAAAGCCGGAAGTGAACTGTGAACCTCGGTCTCGAAATGATAGCAACAGCACGCCATGAAGACGGACCACCTCCCTAATGTAGATACGAGCCAACCTCTCGGCACCGAAAGTAGTATGAACAGAAGGAAGTGTGCCGACTTGGTCAATCGATCCACGATGACCCAAATGCTGTCAACACCTCTAGAAGTCCGAGGCAACCCCACAACGAAGTCCATAGTGATACGCTCCCACTTCCACTCGGAATGGGTAATCTCTGGAACTCGCCACCGGGCCTCAAATGCTCGGCCTTTACCGCGGGCAAAGACAAGCAACGAGAAACAAAGTCGCAATATCTCTCCTCATGCCACTCCACCGCAATGCTGCCTCAAATCACGATACATCTTTGCTGTGCCCGGATGGATAGAGTATCTAGACTCATGGGCCTCAGAAAGTATTAACTGTATCAAATCTCCAACTTTCGGAACACAGATGCGGCCAGCAAATTTCAACACTCCATCAGGATCTAAGGTAGCCTGACCACCATCACCTGCTAACACTCGATCTCTAAGGGCCACTAAGGTATCATCCTCAAACTGGCAACCACGGATCCTATCAAACAAAGAAGACTGAACTCCCATAAAGGCCAAGACGCGTCTAGAATCTGAGATATCCAACCGAACCTTGCTATTAGCTACGGCCAGGATGTCCAAAGCTAAGGGTAGCTCCTCAACAGATAAGAAGGCTAGACTACCCATACTCACTGCCTTCCGGCTCAAGGCGTCCGCTACCACATTTGCCTTGCCCGGGTGATAAAGAATAGAGAGGTCGTAGTCCTTCAGGAGCTCAATCCAACGACGCTGCCTCGAATTAAGGTCTCTCTGGCTCATGATGTACTGAAGACTCCTATGATCGGTATAGATCTCACATCGAACTCCATACAAGTAGTGCCTCCAAATCTTAAGCGCGAAAACTACCGCCGCCAACTCCAAGTCATGAGTGGGGTAGTTGCGCTCATGGATCTTAAGCTGCCTCGATGCATAAGCAATAACCCGGCCCTGCTGCATCAATACACAACCCAAACCAACGCCGGATGCATCACAATAAACTGTGAAGCCCTCGCCCTCAACCGGGAAGAGTCAATATAGGAGCGGTGGTCAATAACTCCTTGAGCCTCAAAAAGCTCGCCTCACACTCCTCGACCAAACAAAGGGAACATCAACACGAGTCAATCGAGTCAACGGGGCTGCAATAGTAGAAAAGCCCTCAACAAACCGTCACGTAGTAGCTTGCTAGTCCGACGAAGCTCCGAATCTCGAATCGAGGTAGGCCTAGCCCAATCACGAATAGCCTCAATCTTCGCCGGATCAACCCTAATACCCTCCTTGGACACCACGTGCCCCAAGAAGGCTACGAGACTCAAGCCAAAACTCGCACTTTGAGAACTTGGCATAAAGCCGCCGATCTCTCAAAGTCCGGAGCACTATCCTCAAATGCCGCTCATGCTCACCCGGCTCCGCGAGTATACCCGTATGTCATCAATGAAGACGATGACAAATAAATCAAGGTATGGCCCGAACACACGTGTCATCAAATCCATGAAGGCGGCGGGGGCATTAGTCGCCCAAACGACATCACCAAGAACTCATAATGGCCATAACGGGTCCTAAATGCGAGTCTTAGGGATGTCCGCCGCCTAATCCTCAGCTGATGGTACCCGGACCTCAAATCAATCTTAGAAAATACGGCGGCACCCTCAAGCTGATCAAACAAATCATCAATACGAGGCATAGGGTAACGGTTCTTCACCGTCACCTTGTTCAGCTGGCTGCTGTCAATACACATCCTCATAGTCCCGTCCTTCTTCTTCACAAACGAACGGGGAGCACCCCAAGGTGACACACTCGGACGGATAAACCCCTTACCTAAGAGATCCTCTAACCGAGCACCGAGCTCCCCGCGCGGTGAGCCATCCGGTAAGGCGGAATAGAAATAGGACGGGTGCCTGCCCAAATCTATGGCAAAATCAATGTCACGATCCGGAGGTAGGCCGGGCAGTCTCTGTAGGGAACACATCTGCAAACTCTCTAACCACAGGAACTGAGCCAACCGAAGAGTCATCTCTACTCACATCTCGCACATAAGCCAAATAAGCTAAACACCCAGAAGCAACCAACCGTCTAGCCCGCATAAAAGAGATGATCCCTGTCGGTGTGTGACTATAAGCACCCTGCCACAACACTGGGGAAATGCCAGGCATGGCTAAAGTAATGGTCTTGGTATAGCAATCCAAGACGTACGATAGGGGGATAACCAGTCCATGCCTGTAATCACATCAAAATCAACCATATCTAGCGGTAATAAGGTCAACTCTAGTATCACAACCCCGGGATAGTCAGTCGCCCTCGCCGGGGCTGCGTAGAAATGACCCTGAGCACCTCTGCCCGATGCATCTGATCTACCACCCAGCCTGCCTCCTCGAGCTCCACCTCTGGTACCCTGTCGGCTGTCCCGACGACCCTGGTCCTGACCACCACCTCTAGCTAGAGGGGGCACTGCTGAAACTGGTCTGGGTGCAATGGGAGCTGGTACAATCGCCCCACGCCCTCGCCGGGGCACTCGGGACCAATGGTCAAGCGCACCGCAATCAAAACACCCCGAAGCCGCACGCCCGGGTAACCCGATGCGGTAGGAAGGGAGGGAATCCGATTCCCTCGAACTCGGCCGTACTAGGACCACCCCGTGATACTTGCCTCCCTCGAAGTGTAATGCAACGAACAGCCGACCGGATCGACCCTCGCTGGAACCTCCGGCGGGGCCTATCATAGGAGTCTCTCCTCTGCGGGTCCGGGACCCACCGTAGCTGCGCCCGGTAGCGTGCCCTCTTATCGCCGCCCTTGGGCCTCGCGATGAATATGCTCCATGGATCGGGCATGGTCAACTACAACAAGAAATGAACGGCGGGCAGAAACTAAATGCTCTGTGTCGACCCTCAGACGGTACCGCAACCCACGTACAAAACAACGAACTCTCTCCTCCTCCGTGGGTAGGATCATGGTAGCATGTCGAGACAACTCATGAAATCTCGTCTCGTACTCTGAGACGGTCATAGGGCCCTGCTCCAATCTCCTCTCGAGAACTCACTCCAAGATACGGGCGAGGCGATCCAACGGCCGGGACTCTCGATACGAGCGCCACCACCGCCCGGGCCGGCCCACGAAACCGATGAGCGGTGAAGTCGGCTCCTCTCGACTCCAAAAGGCCTAATGACCGTAGCCGCTCCCCGACAAGTGAGCTGGAACTCGTAGGCATCCTCCCCATCGCCTCGAAAATATCGGCGGTGTGCCACCTCTCGGAATACCCCGAGCATCTTCGCCGCGCAAAGGGCATCTCCCCGTCCCTTAAGTCTCGACACCACAGCCACATGAACCGGTGGCGGCGAACCTCTGGTGCCGCCGGCGGCAGCCGACTCGCGGCGCCTGAGCCGGTGCCGCTAGGATCAGTGCCGGTGCTACGGGGTCGGTGCCCGTCGCATCTCCCCAATAGCCGCTAGTATCTCGAGTCAACAGAGCATGAAGGTCGGGGAGCCGCAGCGGGCAGCCGGTGCGGTGGTGGCTGGGCTAGCCCTGGCCCCACCGGCTGTGGAGGTACATAACCTGCCTGAGGCTCCTCCTCCCTATCTCGGGCTGGTGCTACGGCCCCGCCTCGACCTCGGGGTCGGCGTCTACCCCAAACCGAGGCTCGCGCCGCAGCCCGGTGCGCCACCTCGGCCGCGCCACCTCGCGAGCGAGCCATCCCGCGAAAGAGTGAAACAAGTGAGATTCCCGAAACCAATAAGACACACGCCGCACGAAAGCGAAACAAAAGAGGAAATTTTCCTAAGGACATCCCGTAGCCTCCCGAAGATAAGTTACGGACGTCTCCGCACCGATCCGCAGGACTCTACTAGACGTTAGCCTGTACAAGTGAGACCAATAAACCGGGGGCTCGATACCAACTTGTCACGACCCGATTTCTCAAGTCATGATGACACCTACTATAACCCACCAAAGAAGTAAGCCAACCCGTAACCAGGAACAACAAGTAATGGGTCCGAGGGTAGAAACTACACAAGAGAAGACAAATAACAATATAAACAGCGGAAGCAAACCAAAAACATATATACATAAAGATCCCTCCCGTAACTCCGGAAGTCACTAGTACGAGCTACTAACAAAATGAGTACAAGTCCCAAAAGTGGACAATGTAAACCGGACTGTCTCGAAAGATAAAAGACAAGTCTATATGTACGAGATGGAGACAGAAATAGTACAAAAGGTCGTGTGCTCACTCGGGTCTCCGGATCAGTCTGCATCAAGCTCGATCAAGGCTGGCTACTAGTGCCCGGACCTGCATCACGAAATAGATGCAGAGCGTAGCATGAGTACCAAAACAACAGGTACCCAGTAGGCATCATAGGCCGACTGAACTTGAAAAGTAAATGCAATATGAAAAGAAGGAATAATACAAACCGAGGGTCAAGAACTAAAATCTAACTAACAATGGAATGCACACGAGTGTACAAAGAACTAACTAAAGTAATCTATAAGCTAACTACACCTAACCGGACCCCCATAAGCCCGGAGAACGGACCTCGAACCGGATGCTCAGCAGAAGTATCCAAGTAACCAATCACAAGTATCAAGTATAAGAGGCCGGAACTCTAACCGGATGCTCTATATAGGTGTCTGAGCAATAGAGGCCGGACCTTAAACCGGATGCTCTATATAAGTATCTGGGCAATAGAGGCCGGGCCTCAAACCGGATGCTCTATATAAGTGTACCAATGTAGTCGCGAAAGAGTCCCATTAATCCATACTCATAAATATCCGTGGAACGCTGTCCACACATAGCCAATCAATGAAAGTCCTTGGAACCAAATCAAAAATCAAATTAAAATCGCAAAGTAGAACTAGTGTCGCCGATGTAACTCGTGAAGCCGTAACATCGAGGAAAATAAGGATAACTATCGTCGGAGAGAGAGTATCGCCTAACTAAGGCCCAAACTATCGAGACTCAAGTCTGCTACACCCGCCTACGGGGATCTAAGCCGACCGAGCAACGTCGGGGTAAAACTAAGGCCTATTGGATCCGAATCATGTATTTCTAAGGCAAGCCCTAATCAAACCTAAACTAAGGCCCAACATGCTTCAAATAAACAGTAATTAAGCATGCAAGCACTCTACATAGCGAGAAGGGTCAATTAATAACACAAAGCATGCTCACAGTTACCCGATAATTCCCGAAATACGCCGAAAACATGATTTCTAAACACCTATGCAGGATTCAATAACTACCCAACCCAAATCCCAACTAATCAACATGCATTCACATTCTCGAGCTCAATCTAAGAGAGGGAAACCGTAGCCTACCTTAAAGCCGATCACATGCGCCCCAAAATCACTTCTCCAGAGTTTTTCCTTTTCGAACGGTCTCGAAACGCTACCCCGCTATCAAAAATAGAATCACAACGTTAATACGGTCGTTTAGACACCAAAATCACAACAAACGGAGACAGGTCAATTTTGGAGTCAAAACGGGATTCGTGGGACCCGCGAGAAACATTCCGAAATTAACCCCAAAAGTGGGTCCTAACCAGTTCCCCCAGCTCATTTCCCATAATGGGACACAATTCGGAGCTCGGGAACAACACAATATCAACAAGCAACTAAAACCCAATTTTTCTCCAAATTTAGAAATGGGACAGCAGTGCATTTACTAAAAACGAACGGTCTACAGTAAAATATGACGACACCACAATGTTCTCCTCGAAAAACCACTCAAGATAGCCTCAAAAATCACCAAAATCGGATCTAAAATGGCTAAGAAAACAAGTCTTAAAAATTCCCAAAAACAAACTCACAAAAAGAGGTCTGGCAGCAGGTATTATTCGAAAATTACCTCAAACGGGGACTCCAAATCACTATCCGAGCTCACCAACACGTTGTCCTCGAAAAATCTCACAACTTAGCCTTTTGAATCACCCAAATCGGTTGAGAGATGAGAGAGAGATGAGGGTTTGAAATTTATGAAAAATGGCTGATTTTCTGCAATTTATTGCAGAAAATCTGCAATTTCCCATAATTTAAAATTCCGACGGGGTGCTCCGAACTCGTTCGGAACCCCGTGCACGCAAACGAGATATGCAACCATACCAAATTCGACATTCCAGACTCAACGGCGCATTCGAAATTTCCATCAGGGGTCATTTCGATAAAAAGAGGGTCCCACTTCTAAAAGCCCTTTTTAAGTCAAAACCCACAAAAGGGCTCGGAAAGATATCGAAAATCTCCAGATACAAAAGAAAGGTCAATCTAGACCAAACTCGACATTCCGGAGCTAACCACGCGGACGGAATTCTCATCCGCGCGCGTTTACTCAAAATGTTGACCAAAGTCAAACTTAGGCTAAAATTTAAAGGCTAAAACGCCTAATCGCACCGACTCACACTGAAAACCTTGGGAGTCATGTCGACCATGCTACTAGCCTAAAATGACCCTTCCGAGCTGATGGAATCGTCGAATTGGATTACGATGTCATCTTCTTGAACTTTTGATCGAAAATGATCGTTCAAGGTTCATAAGCTCCAAAACACAAAAACTCGCACCAAGACCAAACGAACGACCAGGTGACCGAACTATCAGTCCCAGCAAGTCATAAATGACTTGGGGTCGCTATAGGAACGCTCTAAACGACACACAGAAGGCAAGACACAGAAATGACCAAGAGGGTCATTACAGTTAAAAAAAACAAAGTTATAAAAATAGCAAAAAGAAACTGCAAGGGATACATGAATCACTATGACTTAAGGTAGAAGATTAAGCTTCATAAAATGGGAGGAAGAAAGGTTTGAGAAATGGAACACACTTCATAAGAAGATTAATAAATGTATATATATTTGACCTGTCTTATTGCAAAAAACCTACAAATAATAGTGGGCGTAAATAAAAGATTTGTTTACTAAAGAACCATAGATTTCTTTTTTTGCAATTTCCCTTGCAAAAAGAAATTGCAAGGAAAAAAACCTACAAATAATAGTGACAGAAATCCTCTATTGATAGACAACAAATGATAGTGTGAACAAATTCTTATTGTGTCTTGTCAAAAGGGTCACAACTCTTCGGAGAGGTCACAATGTTTCATAAAAGTCAAATTTTTCATAAAAGTTGCAATTCTTCATAAAAGTCACTATTTTTCATACAAGTTACAACTTTTCAGAAAAGTCGTAACTTTTCATAAAAGTCACTACTTTTCATGAAAGGGGAAGGCTAGTTTTGTAAATAAATAAATTAAAAGAGAATTCTTGTTTGTGGTGGCACCACGTAGGCGGGCCTAGGGTTCTCTTTATATATATATATATATATAAAAAAAAAAATTAAAATAAAAAAAAGTGTCAATTTTAATCATTTTATTGATGCACCCCACTAAAATTATATAGAAATATATATTTATCAAAATCACTTCATTTTATATGCATTTAAAATAATATTTAAAGCAATCACTCAAATATGACGACATAATTTGCTAACTCTAATTTTTCTCATATAATTAGAAACATTGGAATCTTTGTTATTGTCTTACTATTTTTCAAACATTGACATATATAATTAACTGATTACTCAATTATAAGCTAATTTTTTTTATATATAAAATGTGTAACTGAGTTGTATGTTTTTGTATTTATAATTTATATTGGTACTTTAGATATAAGTTTGTTTTACTAACTATAGTTATAAATTTTGTTGTATTATAGATTACTTAATTTTAGTGTGACACGTCAATAAAAAGATTATAATGAAGATCTTTTTATTTCTTAAAAATTTAGCTTAAAATAAAATTTTCAAGTCAACAAAAATTAATGAAAAAATTCTTTAAATTGGTTGGGTGTGACGTTTTAT
Organism: Solanum commersonii; assembly: GCA_029007595.1. Classification (NCBI taxonomy): domain Eukaryota; kingdom Viridiplantae; phylum Streptophyta; class Magnoliopsida; order Solanales; family Solanaceae; genus Solanum; species Solanum commersonii. The sequence continues at coordinate 97,680 of JAJTWQ010000425.1, forward strand.
GTAGAATACTAATAGTTGAGTGACTTTCTAAGATAACTACACATAGTTGAGTGACTTTTGTGTTATAAAATAAAGTTGAGTGACTTTCTAAGAAAACTACTCATAGTTAAATGAATTTTTGAGAAAGTTATTCATAGTTGAGTGAGCATTTGAGATATTATCTCCTAATCCTACTTCCTCTTTTTGTTTAGTTACTTCCTTCAATCTTTCCTATGTTGAATTATTTATTTTATTGAATTATTTTCTTGTTTCTCTAGTTCTCGTTGCTAGTTAAATATTGTGCTCTATTTTTTAAATAATCAAAAAGAAAATTTGCTTCTTTCTACTTTAATATTTTCATCACCTATTCGAAACTAACGTTTTTGATCTTTCCTTGTCTTCTATAATAACAGTCCTCTCCTAATTAATTGATAAATTATTTAGTCAAAGTTAGACTTTTAAATTAAAATAATAGGCACTAACAAATTAAAGAGACTTAATTACAATAAGCGGTACTTAACAATGAGTAATTGAAAAAAAATGAGTAACGCATATTGAGGAGAAATATTTTAATTAGTGACCTTTGATTATTATTTTTTTATTTTAATAACAAAAACAGATTCAGAAAATAGGAGAATGAAAAAAAAATAAAAAAATATGGTTGTTAATTATAGAGTTGTAACATCACCTTGTTTATGTCCAACTTTATATAAATATATATAGCTATAGATTTAAAATTACAAGCTCCCATATATTTTGATAAATTAAAAAATAGTGATGATAATTATATTCAACTTAAGTTTTTTGTTTTGTTAAACTATTTATAATAACTTACATTCAAATTACTCATGTAAAATACAAATTCAAAACACATACTAAAATGAGATCATTCTAATTTGAAAAATACAAGTCACTCTTTTTTAAGTTGGAACTAAAATTTGAAACTTTAAATATGTCAAAATTAAGTCTGATTTCATTCTCAACCAATAAAGTTTGTCCAAAAGAAAATATAATTTTATTGGCATTATTTTTTAAAACTAAGATTAAGACTGCCTTCTGATATTTAAATGGTTAGAAATAATATCAATGAAAGCAATAATCAACTAAAGTGTATATGGCGAGAAAATTTCCTTTTAGCATTCTTAATTTCTTATTCATGAACAATTTATCATTTTCATAACCACCTATGAAAACACACAAAGAAAAAAATATATTTTACATAAAATAGTGAACAAAAAAGAAAATAAATCAATAAATTTTAAAAAAAAAACGAAACACATACACGATGTTTATTAAGTAAAATTGAACCTTCTGGATATTTAAATAATAATATTTACAAGCATAATCAAAAAGATATATTTGAGATACTCATAATAAATAGTTTGATAAACAGTCCATTTGCTCCTCTTAAAATATACCAAATCTCATTCATGCAAAGGACGAACCTTGGTTTAATATCTCTTTTATACTTGAATAGTTGTTGTAGTCAATTGACACAGCTTTTCTTTTCACTTTCTGTAATTGATTGAACAAACCTGCATATAGCAAAATGTTTCTAAATAATTAAAGAAAATATATAAAATTATTATGAGAAAATAATATAAAACAAAGATAAAAAATTAGAAATTGTCAGTGCAACAATATAAATCATAATAATAAACATGCATAAGCAAAACTTGAGAAGAGATCATAAGATCACCTAAAACCATGTATAACCAAGAATAAGTAAATCATGTTTCTTCGATTCATATAAGAAAATTTGTCAATACAATTATCCAATAAAAATAATAATTAATATTACGAAATGAAATATAGTATTTCATCTATCGTAGTGGTGGGGAAAATTTGGAGTTTTGTTCCTAATTTCTATCATTTTATTGATTGTCAGAATTTGAAAAGGTGCCATATTTAATACCTATAATAAATATTATTTATTGGGTAGGAGAAGGAGATTTACTATGTTAACCTATTAATAAATGTTAATTATGGGGAAGGAGAAGAGATCAATTTTTCTGCAAAAAACGTGCAACACCAATGCATAGTGATACTAATATGACACTAATGCAGTACTACAACTTTTATATTTGTGTTTTAATAATGAGAGAATTAAATGTTATGCTTTAATTAATATTCAATAAAAACTTAAAGCAAAAAAAAAGAAGAAATAATTCAAAAAAGGAGAGAAAATAGATAATTGCAAATGCTGGCCATTGGAGGGTGCTACACAGCGGTTTTAGATTCAGATATATATATATATATATCGAATGTTTAATCGTTATTTTATATATTTAGTAGAAATAATAACTCCATGTGAGAGATTGTGAGAAGAAAAACACTTTATTTTGTTTAGTAGAAATCGTATTGCAGGTGAAGTCGAGAGGTTCATCACGTTGATTTCACGTATAATAATACATTTTTTTCTTTTCTTGCAATGTCATATGTTAAAATGTTCTTAGTTTAGCTGCAATAATATTTATACTGAACAGAACAAGGTGTTCTTCTTCTCATCTTCTCTCACATAGAGTTATTATTTCACAAAATATATAAAAAGACGATGGGACATTCCTTGAGCAAAATTAATGTTAAAAAATAGGCAAAAGTGTGAGGGAGGACTAAAAGTGCACCAATATTGCAAACATGAGGAACTATTAGTGCTCCATGTAAAAACTCAAGAATGACTTTGAGTCTTAACCCAAAGATGAGGGACTATTTTGAGGCTTCTCTCGAAGAATATACGAAGAAGAAGAAGAAAAAAGAAACAACTGCGAAAAGTAATGTCATAGGAATATTAATTAATTTGATACTGTGAAATTTAGTTAAACTTTTTTGAACATGTTAACGAACTTTGATCTGATTTTTCGATATAAAATTTACAAATTGAAATTAATGAGTATCAAAATAAATGAGGAGATTGATTTGCATACTATAATTAAAAAGTGGTTTTCAAATTTAATATTTTAATCATAATTAATATGTTTGTTAAATTAATCTAATCTTGACCTTTAAAAATATATTAGATAACTCATTTAAATGTGTACATGAGGAAATGGAGGGAAAGGAATCTGATCCAAAATAAATTATATCTAATTAAAACTTTTTTAAGGGATGTGTCAAAGTGATATAAAAGGATGGAGTATCCTTTTTCTTCTTTGACGAAATTACCCCTGCAATATCCCCAAAACTCAGCCAATAATTGGATGGTAGAGCCGTAAATATTCCCAAACAGAGTAACGGCGAGGGGCTATTTTTCGTAACAAACTCTTGTGTATATAACGAACTATAAACACAGCTCACGTTCTTCATTCTTCTTCAACAAATTTCCGATTTCGTTTTCTCTCTGAAGCAAAAAAACTTGAAGTTCTCAGAGATGAATGCTGTGAAAGCTTACTTCAACAGGAATTGGACAAGAGAAGACCTGATGAATACTGGAGAAATTTCCGAGTACGCTTACACAAGCTTGACGACGGTACATTTATTCTTACTGTTTCATTTTTTCTTTCTGTTTGATCACAAATGTAAGAATTATTGTTCTGATTTAAATGTTATTATTTGAAAAACTTGTAATCCAGCGATTAAGGAATGGAGATTTTTCTATTTTCGTTATCTCGTTACTGATAGCTGTATCAGGACATCTACCTGGAATCGATTTGTTTTACAGTTTCTTGTAGTTCTAGTGAGAAATAAGGCAACATTCTACTTGCTTTACTTGATTATTCATGATTCATGATGCATTTTGAATTTTCTGAATATTTTATATGTATTACCGTAATTTTTTCTCTTCTTTTGTACTTGCTTTACTTAATTCTTCAGGACTCATGATGAATTTCGATTTTTTTGAATATTTTACATGTATTACCTTATTTTTTTACTTAATTATGCCGTTAGTGATAATTGTTAAAACGACTGGAGTACAGATTGGTATTGAAACCTTGCTCCCTATTCAGGCTTGAAAGTTGTTTTTTTGAATAGTTAAAATGAAACGATTGCCAAAATGAATTTGTTTCATTTAAATTTGGACAGATGGATTAATTTGTTTCATGCAATTTCAGGTTTCAGCGTCTTGTTTTTGATCTTTTCTTTTTTCTGCAAAACCTGGTTAGCTGGAAAGGATGTATTTTAGGTTCTGTTTCTAAGTATTGGATTCCACTTTTTTCCTTTGATTGATTAGTTTGCTGAAAATATAGGTGTATCTTACTCTCTTCTGTGCCATGTTGAGCTTTACTTTTGGATCCTTCTTGCACTTGATCATCTGGGAAGTGGGAGGGCTGTTCACAGTCCTTTCTTCTGTAGCAAGTTTACTCTGGCTTTACTTTGCATCACCATTGAGAGTTGTACGTGATCTGTGTCTTGTAGATCTTCTTCCAAGTTTTGTTGAATTGTTATTGAAGTCGCTTCTTATATAGTAAATCTTCTGTCTATGCAGAGGCTGAGGATCTCACTATTGCTGTATGCAGCCTGTACCTTGGGTGCTTCTTTTTGCCTTGTTACCAAATATCTCTTCGAAATTTATCCACCGTAAGACTTAAAAGATGCTATACATTGTTCAGATATCTTCTGTTAAAGTTTGATATGGTTCATGAAGAGTGAACTTAAATAATTTACCACTGATTCCTGAAGTCTTTTCTAATATGACAAAAGACATTTGCTTGTTCTTTCATTTCCTACATTGTAAATTCAATAGCAGTTACTTTGATCCTTCTGCATGAGTAGTTGATTATCTCTGGTTGTTCTGTCTTCTTTATTGAAGAATATTCTGATAATCTGAAAAATATCTAACTTCGGAAAGCATTCCTTTCTCGCTCTCCAGCCTTATTGTCAACGTTTTGGAAGGTTCAGCATTTAGCATTGGAATTATCTGGTATGGATCCACGTATACAAGGGAAAGGAGAGAAATCTACATGACTTGCCTGAATTTTTCTTATGCTCTAATGTGCGCCAGCATTTTTGTTTATGGTATAGATATCCTTCACACCCACACAGTTCATTGGGTGTTTAAGGTAAGCAGTTGGATGTGATCACACTCATCCTATTATAACATAGTTCCCACGTCAATAGATAAATCATTACTTCTGTCTAATGAATGAATAATATGACTGACCTGATGAATACTGCTTGTTGTAGGTAAACACTGTGCAAGCATTGTTCATGGGGTACTTAGTGATATATAGCCAAGATTTACTGTATAATGCTGGCATAGGAGAAATTAACTCTGTGGATCGCACGCTCGCCGTCTTCTTCCATTTACCGGGTATAGTGGTCCATGCTGCAAGAGTTTGCCTGACTGCAGAAAATGAGCAACACAGAGAGAATTAATGCTGATACACTTGGAACTATAGAATAAATAGAGAGTTGATAGCAAATGGGGAACTGTAAATGATGAAAAGTATTCCTTTGTGGCTACATTTTACTGATTGAATTTGAAATTCGTTAGTCTGATCAAAAGTGCTTTGTATATTGCTTGGTAAACAATTGTTCCATATAGTGAGGTTCCACCCTCCTAGCATTCCTCATTTTTGCACAAAATTTTAGCTAGATTTCGTTAAGCTTTTCTTGCTAAAACATAGTCATTCTTTGTTGTGTTATGTATTATTCTTGTGTGCAGTTAGCTAAAATTGCCTTCAGTAATTGACATAAACATAGTCATTCTGGATTAGCCTTCATATGGGAGAATTGGCATAATGTAGCTTATGTATGAGAAAATTGAGCAATATGACTAGCATTGAGTGTTAGAATGTTGGTCTGATATTAGGTTATAAGTTATTGTTTTGTGCTTCTTTAGAAACCAGAAAGAGTTTCGAACTGTATCGGCTTATGGGTGAGAGTCGAGAGAAGTTGAGCAATTTGGCAATAGCTCACTCCTCTCTCTTTCTTCTAATATATGTCAATGAATCGTAATTAAGCAAACTATAATTACAGATTTCTAATTAAGTTGAAACTATAATCATTTTTTTTTTACATAATTAATTTTTTTTATACATGTATAACACTACTTTTACATGATTATTTTTTTCTTATAGCTGCTGAATACCCCTTTGCCTAAAATATAAATATATCACTCAGGGTCGCTTGTGCAAAATTTAATAACGCGGTGATTAGTAATACAAAAATTAGTAGTGCAGGGATTAGTAATGCAGAATTTATTTTTATCAAGTGTTTGATTCATTGTTTCCCATTCCCGTATTGTGTTTGGATTAAAACGCTTTAAAGACATTCCTTTCCAATTATACCCTTGAATTATTATGTAATTGAGTGAAGGTAGATAATAGTCGGACAATATTATTTTTTTATAGCCTTCTAACTAGCTATGAGAAGAACAATTTTGTTGTCATGTTTGCTATTTTTTCACTTGAATTATTTGAGGATAAATAATTGTCATATTAATAAATTGATCACTCACAAAATGTCAATTTTCAATTTTAAAAAGATAAACTATCTACTTTTAAAATAAAAAAGATGGTCAATAATGGTAAAATTGAATAAACCATCTACATTTACACATAAAAATTGCAAGTTATAGTTTTAATATGTATGTAGTTTTTAAAATTGTTCAAAATGCAAATAATTAGAAAACCATATATATATATATATATATATTCAATTAAGATCGCAAATGTCATGTAGTGATATATTTGCCTTTTAATCAATAAATGTTAAATAACTCACATTTCAAATATGTGTTGATTTGTATTGGATTTATTTAGTAACAAACAACTCTCTCTAAATAATTTGTAAGCTAATTTATTTAAATAAATTTATTAGTACAAATATAAAACATAAAATCAAAAAAATAATTAAAATGATTAGTGAGATATTTTTATCTTTACATAGACTTATCTCATCGTATTATATTCTATGTATTACTATACCTCCAAATGGAAGCTATAATATCAAATTCCTACCAATTGTACTAAATAATATCATAGATAATACATGAACTATTTCTTCTAATGCGATCTATCAAACGACCCCTCAATATTAAGAAATAGCGGCTGCCACATCCCTACACCAACTTAATAACAAAAATATATTATCAGTCAAAAGAGGAGAGAGAAGGCCCAAAATAGTCCTTCATCTTTGGGTTAAGACTCAAAGTCATCATTGAATTTTTACATGGAACGCTAATAGTCCCTCATGTTTGCAATTTCGGTGCACTTTTGGTCCTCCCCTAAACTTTTGTCTATTTTTTTAACATTAATTTTGTTCATAATTTTATGTAAGGAATGTCCCATCGTTTTTTTTTATATATTTAGTAGAAATAATAACTCTATGTGAGAGAAGGTAAGAAGAAGAATACTTTGTTCTGTTTAGTATAAAAATTACTGCGGCTAAACTAAGAACATTTTAACATATGACATTGCAAGAAAAGAAAAAATTGTACTATTATGCGTGAAATCGTCGTGATGAACCTCTTGACTTCACCTGCAATACGATTTCTACTAAACAAAATAAGGTGTTTTTCTTCTCACAATCTCTCACATGGAGTTATTATTTCTATTAAATATATAAAATGACGATTAAATATTCCGTACATAAATTATGAATAAAATCAATCTTAAAAAATAGGCAAAATTTTGAAGGAGGACCAAAAGTGCACCAATATTGCAAACATAAAGAATTATTAATGCTCCGTGTGAAAACTCAAGGATAACTTTGAGTCTTAATCCAAAGATGAGGGACTATTTTGGGCCTTTTCTCTATATTCTTCATTTTGCTAAAGTAAATTAAAAGGAAGAGAATTAATCTAAAGTAAAAATTATATTAGACAAAAATCATTCCTATAGAGGAAATGGGAAGAAAGTATAATGCAGATGAGCCAAAAATTATAGTATTAGACAAATATCAAATCAAATGAGTAAATGGAAAACCTTCCCGCCAACAACTTGAGTCTGGAGACGAAATTACTCCTGTCATATAGACCATATCCCAAAAAGGGCATTCCGTTGGTAACTAACTCTTATCTGCAAAACTATAAATAGAACTCACGCTCCTCATTCTTCTTCATCATTCCAATTTCTCTGCAAAACGAAAAGAAAAAAAAAATGGATTTCTTAGTGAATGCTGTGAAAGCGTACTTCGATAGGAGTTGGTCAAGAAAAGACATGATGAGTTTAGCACCAATTCCCCAGAACGACCGTACAAGCTTGAACAGGGTAAATTTCCACTTTTTTTCTATACTTGATCACAAATGTTGCAATTGTAATCGAGGCAATGAATACTGTGAGGGCTTACTTCAGAAGGAACTGGAGAAGACTACACATGATGAATTCTGAAGAAAGGATTAGTGTTCTGATTAAAATGTTATAATTTAAGTATTTGTGCTAAATCCCCAATTCTTAAGTATTGATGAATTTCAGTTCTCAGAAGACTATTGCCGATGACCATTCTACTTGATTGAAAAGTATTGCCGTAGTATTTGCTGTTCTATTGCACTTGCTTATGCCATTACTGCCTTGCTCCCTATTTAGTCTTGGAAGTTGTTTTTTAATATTTTAAATTTCTTGAAAGCAATTGAATTTGTTTCAGATTTCAGCTTCTTGTGTTTGATCTTCTTTCTTTGAAAAACCTAATTAGCTGGAAAAAAATGACATTTCGATCTTTTTTACTGTGATTGATTAGTTTTTGATGATTATATAGGTGTATTTGACTCTCTATTGGGCCATGATGTGCTCTAGTTATGGATCCTTCTTGCACTTGTTCTGGGAATTGGGGGGGATGTTACCAGTCTTTTTAACTGTAGCAAGTGTACTCTGGCTTCACTTTACATCCCCAGAGAGAGTGGTTTGTGATCAGTGACTCGTAGATTTTATTCCAAGTTGTTGAATTACTCTTCAAGTCGCTTCTTGTAACATAAATCTTCTGTCTATGCAGATGAAGAGGGTCTCACTATTGATGATTTCTGCCTTTTTCTTCGGTGCTTCTGTTGTCCCTTTTACCAAATATTTCTTCACAACCGATCAAATGTAAGACTCAAAAGATGTTAAACATTGTTCAGATATCTGCTGTTGAAGTTTTATAAGGTTGCTTTTACTGCTTTCTTGCCATATCATATTAGCTGACTTGTGTAGTATTAATTCAATTGTGTACAGAGAAAGGATTGTTGCTGATTGGTATTTACTTGTGATTACTTTATCCTTATGAATCATTAGATCTACTTGAAATCTTAAATGGAAAAATTGGTACCGTTGCCTTGTAGAAACTATTGTTTTCCATCTTCATTAGAATGACTACTTTCTCTATGGAAATTCTGTAATAAGGAATTGTGAGAGCATACAAGTTGTCTGTGTGAAATCTGAACGACTTCTTGCATGCAGTTAGCTAAAAATGGCTAGTTGGACCACATAGGTTTTAATTGAGCAATATGACTAGCTTTGGGTGTTAGAATGTTGGTCTGTTATGGCAAATAGAGTTCCAAATTTTGAACTAGTATGGCTCATGAATTAGTGAAATTAAGAAACATGTTACTTTGCTCCTTCAGTAGGTGTAGTTGTATTTGAAGAATATTCTGATCTTTTGAACCAATATCTAACTTCAGAAAGCATTCCATGCTTTCTCTCTAGCCTTGGCTTTTTTGCAGGTGCATCAATCAGCATTGGAAGTTTCTTGTATCTAGCCATGAAGACAGGGGAAAGGAGCATAATCTACCTCGGGTGCCTGACCCTTGCTTGTTTTCTAATGTTCTCTAGCATTATTGTCAATGATTTGTTCTCTAGCTTTATTGACAGCCACACAGCTCATTTGATGTTAAAGGTAAGCAATTGTATGTAAACACTGCGATCAAACTCATCCTATAACTAATGACTGACTTGATGAATATTGCTTGTGATAGGTAGCCACTATGCAGACATTGTTCATTGGGTACTTTGTGCTATATAGCCAAGAGATACTGTACGATGCTCGCTTTGGAAATATTAATGCTGTCAATCGCACACTCACCATCTTCTTCCATTTACCAGCTGTAGTGATCCATGCCACAAGACTATGCCTGCGTGTAAAAACTCAGCGACGCCCCACACATAGAATTGTATTGAAAGTTCGCCACAGAATAAATAGAAAGCAGAATGCAGATGGGGAACTGTAAATGATGAAAAAGTGTTCTTCTGTGGCTACATTTTACTGAATATTTCAGGCAAATACTGATTGTTGATTACCTTTACCCCCACAGATATACTCTCTGATTAAGAAAATTCTTGAATACTAATACTAATTGTTGATTACCTTACACATCATTGTTCTTCCTTTTTTCATTACTTAAATTCAAAATTGAGCATATTGATCTGTTACAGTTTCAAGTTTTATTTTACACTTTTGGTTAGCCAATTATAGAATACTTGGCTCAACATGACACATTCTTTAAAAAAAGTTTAATTAGAGGTATATTTTACTAAAACTAACATTATTAATGATACTTTCGTACTCTCCTATTGAAATTGATCCACTTACCGAGTTGGAGTGTAAATGTCATCATGATAATCTGTACTCTAATAAACCAACATTATCAATAATGCTTTAGTTCTCTACAAAAAAAGAATGTGGTGTATATATGCATACGTCATTTAACAAATAGTGCATGTATACCCTCGTCGTCTAACAAATAATGCATATTACCATTTTCTTTAACAAACTGAATTAAAAAATTAATTCTAAAGTTGACTTTTAAAATTCTTAAAATAATTAACCTCACACATTTTTACCCTCTCAACTCGACCCAACTAATAAAAAACAATCACTCTTTGATTCAAACCTGATCCAAACCCATTTTATAATTGGAAGAAGAGGAATTGAGATTATTTTTTTCTTTTCATTAGAATCGGGTTTAGAAAGGTAAAAAAATAGATGAGGTAATTTGATAAGAATTATATATAAAAATAAGAAAAGTATGGCTTGAAAATAAGGATGAAGTCTCAGGTTTGAGCCTTTGAGAATAGAAAAAAGACATAATACATAAATATGTCCTTTAATTTAGTTTCGATTGTCATTTATGCCCTCTAACTTTGGATGTGCACAAATAAACTCTTCAACTTGTATAAAATTGAACAAATAGACATAACTGTCTTATGTGATGTCTTTCATGGTAATTCAATAGTATGCCATGTAGGATTCCACATAAGAATGAGACAAAAAACAAAGGCTTAAGTCATCTGCAGCCCTTTAAAGTTATTTGCATAATTCATTTAAACACCTTAACTAGGAATTGTACCTATTGAGCACCTTTACCGTTCAAAACATGTACCTATTAAATACTCTTGGTGACATGGCATCATGAATGTATTACACATCTAAGGAAGCACGTGAAGCCAGAAACTTTTTTTTTGCGGACCAATAAAAAATCGACATACCAACATTAGAAAAAATTATAATTTGAACATATAAACAAAATTAAAAAATCCCTAGCATCATCTTCCCCAATTGTCTTCCCTGGACTACACAATCCAATATTCTCATCAAGGTAAATTCCTTCGCCACCATCCCTCGATACACCTCTTTCTCATCTAATCCTTCATTCTTTCTAGTAGGGGTGTACATGGTCGAGTTGGTTCGGGTTTTTCAAATATCAAACCAAATCATAAAACTCGGGTTTTTCAACCTCGGGTTTTTTTGGGGTTTTTGGATTTTTGGGTTTTCCGCTAAAGTATTCATACAAACATATAATTTACTTGTACTTCAAATATTTCTTCAGTCCTACTAAAACACAACTATCTAAGGTGTTTCTTAAGAATACAACACAAACAATGATATAATTAATGACACCAAAATATCCAAAAATAATAATAATAATAATAATAATAATAATAATAATAATAATAATAATAATAATAATAATGAAATCCCATAAAACAAATATTACAAATTAACAAGCCATAAAGAAAATGATCATAATTTATAAGTACTAAATCATGCTAAAATAAGTTTAATAAGTATTAGTTACATGACTAAATATTAAAGGAAATTAAAATTAGATTATGTACTTTAATTGTCTAAACCAATGTAAAACCAAAGAACAAATATTCAATATTATTGTCATTCTTAGTGTTAAATTGATTTTGATTTAAGTTTTATTATAATTACCAACATCTATGAACTATAATCTTTATGGAACTATTCAAAATTCTAAGTTTCAAACTTGAAATAATATATTAAAAGATAAAAAACTATGAAAAAGTATAAGAAATGTTTAAAAATTATATCAAAGTAAATATTTTTATGTATAAAATAAAATTTTAAAATTATATATATAATGTCGGGTTGGGTTTTTTTAGTTAAAACTAAACCAACCCTAATATAGTTGGATTTTTTTTTTCAACACCAAACCAAGTCAAACCAACCACCAGTTGGATTTTTTTCGGCTTGACTCAGTTTGCGATTTGGTTCGGTTTTGTACACCCCTACTTTCTAGCGTCATGCCGCCATCATCGATATAGTCGTCGTTGTTTTCTTCATCGAAAAGTATCGGTTAAATACTAATAACTAGTCAAAACACAAAAAAAAAAAAAAAAAGAATTTTTTTGATAAAGATTTTCATTTGAGTTGTAGACGAGAATTTCATCAAAAATAAAATCAAATTGAGTCAAAAACAATTCCGGCGAAACTCCATTTTTTCCGACAAGACTAATGCGAATATGAAATTATTTTCTTTGAAATCGTTAAAGGAGGGGTAGGTATGTGGTTATCGGGGTGAGGACGATTTCGGAGTGTGGGTGGTTTCAACTGGAGGCAGCTATGTGTTCTAACAAAGAAGAAAATGGGCAAGGATGAACGTCTAGATTAGAAACATGTGTCATATTTGAAGTTTAAAGATCAAGATTATATTATATTAACAAATATCATAACCATAGTTAAGTTAACTAATTTTAGAAAATTACTCTCCAAATTTAATAAAATACAATATATTCCATACAAAATTTGATATTTATTAATATTATTAATTTCATCTTATATTTTTAATATACATAAATATTAAAATTGTAGAACACAAAACGTTTATATTTAATGTGATAAATAATAATCTTCAAAAACATTTGCATTTAAAACAATGTTATCTTCTATTTCACAAAAAAAAAAAAAAAGTTAAAAAAATAATTATTAAAAAAACCATATATTTTTCCCCTTC